>UYYG01001168.1:618017-685754 GCA_900625125.1 Dracunculus medinensis | reverse complement strand
TAGTGTCAGCACCTGATGAAAAAAAACCAGATATTAAATTTAAGGATCCAAAATCTCCTCAAAAGAAGCCTCTAAAAATAAAACCAACTGAAGGTGACATCGAGCCCAGTGCTGATGCCAGTTTACCGCTACCGAAAGCAAAACCAAAAGGATTAAAAAAACCAAAGGATGAAGACGCCGAAGGTGAGCCTAACGTTGACGATGAGCTGGTGTTATCGCCTGACGAAAATCAACCCGATATTAAATTGAAGCCAAAACCTCTTCAGAGAGGGCCTTTAAAGGTGCGACCGGCAATCGGTGATACTGATCCAGATGCTGACTTCTGCTTAGATCTTCCAAATGATTCAGATGATGTAAGAATTTATCAAAACAAATGAAACGAGTTTTTTTAGAATGTTTTGAAAGTTTTTTATAGTTAAACTATCCATTAACAAGCACATTTAGTACATTTAAAAATTAAAAATTTGTCCTTTGTCCTAGTTGAGGTAATGCAACCGAGTTTTTTATCGTTTCCCTTATTGTGATTTTATTTCTGCCTCTAGCTGCAAGCCTGTCATCCAAGAATCTAAATAATACAATCGTATAATCTTATCTGCTTCTCCAAATGATTCCCGGTTTAAATATTGCATCCTAGTAACAGCCAATGAATGATTAGCAAGCCTAACTGGAAATGATTAGTGCCAAAAATTTACTATTTTCCTGAGATACCGCAATTAATATAAACGGAAAACGCAATTATTTAGCTGGTTAATGATGATAATAAGCCCGAGGAATTCGAGGATGAAGAAAATGAACTACCAGTGAAGAAAAAAAGAAAGCGAAAACCGGTGAGTTGTGCAAACCAAAAAACATTTCTGTCATTTTTACGATATTTTAAACTATTATGGAGAAATATTTTTGGGGTTAAATAGTTGGCAAACGCCGATGCTGAGCGTCCACTCCGAGAGAAATAAACTTATCTTTCAAAAATCCACGCACTCTTGGTGACCCATTCGTTCTTCTCACCGTCAATCAACTCTGTGGCAAAGAATTTGTCCAACGAGCCAACCGAGCGAGCTCGGTCGAAACTGATGAGCACTTTTCAAAGAAAAGAATATTTTTCAAGAACAAAATGATATATTTGTATTTGCGATTTAGAAAGGATTGTATTACTATATTCTTACTTTTCTTTTAAAATATCTTCTCTAAAAGAGCCCTAAATCCTTATTTTAAACATGGGCTGCCTAATCGCTTAGGCTGCATCCGAGCTTTCTTCCAAATGGCGAGTGCTTGCACATACGCTTGCAGAAATTGTGGAAATAGACTGGGAATGTACATTCTTATGTCTTGTGGTTCTGGCCGGTTTTTTTGAGATTATAATTTTAATTGCAAAACATATGGTGAGGAAATTATTCGTAAAAGTGGCGAAAAAAAACAAAAAAAAGAAGGAATAAAGAACTTTTGTTGAAGAATGAATTACTGCAAAAAAAGATACGAAAATAAAAACGTGCGGCGCCTACCGCCAAGTGACTCACTAACAAAATTTGTTTGCCCTGGCAAGCCATCAGAGCGAGTCTTTTCATAAATTATCAGTGAATCCCTTAGAGAAACACTTAAACACTTTACACAGTAATATGATAATATTTTAAGGCATTTGTGAAGTTTTTCAGGTAAAAGTGAAAAAGCCAAAGTGGGTTCCTCCACCTCGAACCCCACCCGAACCTTATGAATTTCCACCAGAAGAAAAAAAGCTATGTGATATTCTCAAAGAAGAAAAAATACCGCCAACAAAGCGATATGCAAAAAAACCAAAAGAATTGTAAAAGATTTATATGAAATTATATATCTCTTATAAAATATATAATAGTTCGAAAAAAAGACCAGGTTTATAGTTAAATAGATCCTGTGGACCTCAAGAAAATTTTTCTTTGCTGGCTTTTTAATGCTTGAACTATTCAAAAACTACTTATTCTTTAGGAACCATCAATTTCTTTCTCTTTGCCTTTTTTTCTAATTTCCGGTTCGGCTGATTTCATTATGAACTGGAATGAGCTATTTCTAAATCACTCGCCGCAACACCATAGCTACTTCGCGTTTTGTAAATTATTCGTAAATTTTGTAGTAGTTTTTTAGTTTTTGAACCTTGTAAAAAGTTGGCTAGTCGTTATAAATAACCAACTGTATATTAATAACTTTAGGGACGTGTATATTCCATTTTTGATACCATGGGAGAATTTGCCGGCGATACAAACTCAAGAAGGGATGGGTGCTTTCGGAAAAGTACGCGATCCTCTTATAAAAATTGATCAAGGATCAAAAACATTGGTTCAGGTGCCACTTTATTTTGATAACGCTGGAAACCCTTTTGTTTTTTGCTTTATCATTCAGCGATAAAATTCTTTATATTTTTTGATAAATCTTGTTTACATTTTTGAAACTTACTGAAAATTTAAATTTAAATTTTAAGACTAGTGCATGGAGCATAGTTTCAATAATTCATTTCAACAATTGAATTATTCATGAAATTTACATTTAATAAATTATGTGAAAACTTTAGGGAGTTGTGCATTCAGAAACAGTCATTCCTTTAATATCTCAAGCAAAAGGAGCTAATAAATCAGGCATGTTGCCATTCGGAGCGTATCGTAGGAATACTTCAGAAGTCATCGACAATCATGGTTTTGATGAATCTAAGGTATTTTCTAAAAAGTTTTGCAATATTATGAACTATTGTTTAATGGGTTGTTGCTCAATTCGGTGAGCCAATACTGAGGTTCTATTCTCCGCAAAAGTAAGCCTGTACGAAAATCCGAGTGAGCTTGTGATTCACCTGTATTTCTGTGGCAAGAGCACTTCTTTGCATATTAGTCTAGTGTAATAAGCCAACGGAACGGGTCTAACCAGTAATGGTGAGGGTTCTAAAAAAAATTATGAAGTACTGGAATTGGTTTCCATGGTTCCCTTAAAAATCTATCAAAATAAATTTTCCCGCAAATAAAAAAATATATTTTTATTCTAAAGCCATTCATATTGCTTCCTTTCGCTTTAAAATTTTTTAATCTTCATAATTTTAGTTTTTTATTTTGATTCAAGTAGAAGATGCAATAAATAAACAAGAACAAAAGTTTTAGTTACGACTAAGCGAGAGCATTATTCCGAAAATAATGTTAGGAGCAATCAGCTCTCAAAGTGGAGAAACTGCTATTGGATCTTTAAGAAACCAAGTATGCTATCATTTTATTATTGCTTTAGGCAAGTTTGAGTTTCGACGATTAAGAGATTAGTGGAATCGAGTGGAAATCTCGGCAAATGATATTTATATCTTTCGGTGATCTGGTTTGCGTTTTCATTCATCCATCTTCATTCGTAAGTAAAGAATACAGAAGGAAAAGACGAGGATAACAAGAAATGAAAGTGCTACCATGGAAAATCAGTTAAAAATTCCTTACAAAGAATTTGTACTATTGTTTTCTTGAAAAATTTTTTAAAAGGATTTCCTAATTTACAGACAATGAATATTAAATATTCTGATTATATGTCAAAAACTTGTGAGCAAGTATCGCACGGTTTTCTCAGTCGACAGTTTGCGCCAACATCTCTTGAAATGGCTGGCACTTGTATCATTGATCGTCGTCGTAACATCGTCCCCAATGTTCAGGTGGTAGATTTAGATAACAATTTGATATGTCGAATTAAAACGAAGTTTGATTAAAATAAATCAAAATTTAATAGAAATATAATAGAAATTCAAATTAATGTTAAAGATAAAATTTAGGGATATGGTAGCGTTATTGGTAAACATGACAAAGCCTCCGAAGCTATTGTTCCTCGTCTATTCGACATTCAGGATATTTATCAGAAAAGTGGCTCAACTTTTGGATCTTTTAGACCTTTGATAAGTGAATCTCACGGTGGTTATAACATGTCCTTTGATGAAGAAAAACTATGCAAATTGGTGATACCTTATCAAGTAAATTTTATTCTTGAATTTTATCAGAATGAATAGAAGACATTGGCGTAAAATGAACGATTTTAATAAGAATTAAAATGAGAATGGTTAATAAGAATTAATGGTTAATAAAATGGTTAATAAGAATTTTTTTTTTATTAAATTTAATTTTTCATTTTTACTTTATTTTGCGAAAGAAATTGAGATAAAATTTGTCTAATTAGTAAATATAAGATAATAAAAATTTTAATTTTTATTTAGTTTTTATTTTATTATTGCAAAAAATAAAACATAAAAGTCGAATTTTAGACTGCTCCTTCACTGATATAATTGCAAAGAATATAAAATATACAAAGAATATAAGAATATAAAATATAGAAATCGCTAAAAAATTATAAATTGATCACTTTCCGATGATAAGAACGATTTCTGAAACGAGTACATTTATTATTATTATTTTTATTGTATTTATTGTATTTTTTTGAATAAATATTTGAAAGTCTATTCAAAAGCCTTCCATTCCAGTAATATTTCTACCTTGGTAATTCCTCTAACGGGGAGTTAGTTGCCTTGAAATAGAGGTCCATGTGAATTTTCTTAGCAAAAGCGACAAAGTATTGTACAATTTTATAATATTTTAAAGTTCAGGTTGTCTTAATTTTTCAGCATTTTTTCTCAATTATATGCATGAAAAATTTATAAAATAAATAAATTTATTTATTTATTTCCAGCTGCACTATAACGAATAGACTGAAATTATTTCTTGAATCGGAATATAAATACAGTTATATTTTAATCGTTAGTGATGGTTTTTGTCATAAAAATAAAAGGAATTTTTTGCTGAGGTATTTTCTCCTCTCTTATCGGATTAGGTAAATTTTACTAGAGAATCAAAGAGAACCTTTTGTTGATCGTAATATTTATATATTTGGAAAATAAATCAGATGGCTAGTTATCAAAATAATTAAAATGATATTTCATAAAACAGTATGATAAATTATGATATGATAATAATAAATGAAAAAATTAAGCAATGACAAATTTTAATCAAAAAATTATGAAATTTTTTATTGAATTTTAATTTACATTTAATATCTATCGTTCTATTACTCTATAAAATAATGATATATCCGAGAATAAAAACAATGGATATAGTACCAACGGCCACACTATGAATAGCATTAAATGCATTTGCCCAGTCAGACTGATATGATGATGTAGTTTCGACTTTTTCTAATGGCAGTTCAGTGATCGCTAATTCGCTGCTATTAAAAGCACAAAGCAATCCATTTACTATTTGTGATAATCTATAATATTGTTCAATAATGAAAATATTTTTCAATAGAAAATATTTTACCAGTACCATTTTATCATTTTATCAACGCGGAGTTAGTTCCATGACTACTAGGATTTCATTCCTATTAATAAGAAAGGGAATCGAACTATTCAAGTTACTTCGTTTATTCTAGTAAAATAGCCAGCTAGTAAAATAATCACCATATCTGTGGCACTATCTGATAATTCTTTTAATTCTTAAAAAATTCACAGTTCATTGTTTAATTTTCACAAAATGGCTATCGTAAAAATGCTCAGTTCCTCAATTATGTAGATTTGAGTGGAACTTACTGAATGAGCCATGCCCATGGCGGTAGCCTTCGCCGAATTCTCGCTAGCATCCAAAGTATTACTGAGATTAATATACTCATTGTGTTGATCATCATGGCATATTCGTGAAATTTCACTGCAAATATCGTTAACTTGACTATAAAATCAAATTTGGATTAATTTTCTTAAAAATTCTTAATTTTATGGTTTTTTCCCACAGAATAAATCTACTGCCAGTGCATGCAGTTCCAATAAATCCAGCGAAGGTTTGATTAATTCTTCCACTAATATCCATTATGCATGATTTTAATTTTTCCGCCAACACTTATAATTTTGAGAGCCCTCACCATTATTGGTTAGACTCGCTCAGCTGGCTTGTCGCACTGGACAAATATGCTAGAAAGTCCCTTGGCGATGGAATGTACAGATGAGTCGCGAGCATCACCTGGATTTCTGGACTGGCTTACTGCGGGAAATAGAACTTCATCCGCTTATAATCATATAATCGTAATCACCATAATCATATAAATCTGAAAACAACAGAAAATATAATCCGCATATTCACTTACAGAGTTTCGGTGTAGCAGCCGCTGAACCCAAATGTGGTGCAATACGATTTGAAAATAGTTGTAGAGCCAAAAATTGCAAAAACAAAACGAATAGCTTTGTAAATATTTGAAGTTGAATTTTGCCAAACAGTGGCGTGATAAGAAATAGAAGAGAGGTAATGGTTGTTGGTAATGTTAATTCAATTCGAACGGAATTTGTTGATCGTTGAAGATTCATGCAGAAAACGAGCTAAAAAATGATTAAAACTATTTTTTTTCCCAGGAGCACCATTTCTGGTTAGGTTTGCTCGACTAGCTTATAGGATTAGCTTTCACCGGAGAGTAACTTGGCTTGATAAAAGAAGTACCAGTGAATCGGCAGGATTTTTGACGTATAGATTTACCCTTGCCGAGAACTGCGATATGAAAATAAGAATACTGAGCTACTCTACTCTTTTATTTTGATTATTACTGTCAATGTTATCTTTAAATTTGCTTTTGCATCTTTGGAAGGAATCGCAAGAAATAGAATTGCCCACAGGCGAAGAAATATTTAACTCATTTCAACCTTGTTGAGCCTAATTTTATAGAAGAAACAACTGATTTTCTCGATTCTGACATTAATATCACATTCAGTTGTTTTTTGAAACTCACTTGCGTTATACTGGTAGCGTAGTTCTGGATAACTGGCACAGTTCCCGATAATAGCCAACCGTAATCGCGAAAATATCTCGGATCAGTAAATATCGGCCTCCCATTAGTGGTAAATTCCACATTCTAACATTTCTCATATTAAAATTCATATTTTTACTGTAATTTTATGAAAATTTTGAGATTAATATTCAGCCTAATTCGATGGAAGTAAATTTTTGGTGAATTCTTTTATTTCCTTTCCTTTTCTAACAACTCACCTTTTAAGGCTGCTCGTTTCGCTGGCTTGTCGGATAAATGAAATTTTTCCAGAGAATCACTTGACGATGGATATATAATCGGTGAAAGATAGGTTTTCCTCCTGCTAGGAGCAGAGATACAAAATCCAACTGAGCTGTTCTACGCTTTTCGTCGAATATTACTATTATTAAAATGGTTATGAATAATAGTTTACCTGGTTAATATGTGGTTCTAGCTGAAAACAACAACGATATACATCGTCTGGAAAATTCTGAAAATCTGCGTCGTCACAAAATGTCCGTAACGAAAAATTGATAATTGCATTGACTGTACCATTGCTATTTGCTTCAATTTTTCGCATTTCCAAAAGATCACCGTTTCGCAAAGCCGTTTCGTAACTTTAATTCTATTCATTATTGTTAACGAAATTTGATCAAATTTATCGATAAGACGATTATATAAATTAGAAAAAGATTGCCTAAACCAAATTCTTGTCTATCGGCGAAATATTTCTATTCAGTTAAATCTTTTGGAAGAATTTTGAAATAAGTGGATTGAATGAATGAATAACTTACGTTTGTGCAGTTATTAAGGGCACCCAAACATGAGCGATCGAATTTATTGAAAGTTTCTTTAAATTCCAATCATTTTCATTCCATGAAAGTCTTTTATCAATCCATGAAACAGCCATATATCCTTGGATGGTTATATCCTTGGTAAATTCATTCTAAAGCTTAGTAAAATTTAGATGGTTTTAAATTACTGCCAGCGATGGCGTCAGGCCGAATAGTTTGGAGACGCGTTACTCTTATAGCCAGCGGAGCCAGTCTAATCAGTGATGATAACAGTTATTAAAGGAAGAAGAGTCAAAAATTATGAGAACTTTTGCATTTCTAAGTGCATAATTTCTGGTTTAGCTGGGCCTTCACTGGCAATTGAAATAAGGCTGAAACCTTTTGGCCATTGCATTTCGTATGGCAATGGGACTGCGGTTTCTGCGATATAACTGATGTTTGAAAGTTTCATTATGGTTTGAAATTATTTGATATTTTATAGAAAAATTTTTTTATAAATGATGATTTTTGCATCATTTTTGGTCAGACTGGCTTCTTGTTATGAAATTTTTTGGTGCCAAGGGAGGTTTGGTAATAGAAATATAGATGGATCGTCAACACTACCTGAATTTTGGAAGGTCAGCTTAATTCAATCAAGAGTATTCCAATGCCTCCTCGATTATAAACGTAACAATCCACTGAGCCATTCTAACCTTTATTTGAAAAATATTTTAAGATATTAACTAATCCTCAAGGCCACGATAACTTTATGCTTGAGCAATAAACAATTTAGTTAAGTCACTGACCAGTTCAAAGTGCTGAAGTGTAATTTGATGAAAATTTATCGTAACGGGAATTGATTTGGATTCTGAATTTGGTGATAGTGTTACAATTGCTCGTATACCTCCAAAGCGACCTGCTTTTCGCTGTGCTTCACCAGCCAAATAATAATATAGGCATTGCTCGAGAATATTGTATTGGTGCCGATCGAGTGTCTCGACATCTGTATTTGCAGGCTAATATGAAATCTTATAGGACAGCACTAGAAAGTTCTATCGCTTTTTCCTTGACAAATTACTAAAATCTTAATTCTTCAAAATGTTTGAAGCACTCATTTGTAGTGTTTCCTAAGGCTTATTAAAATTCTAAGGTAATTTCATCATATTCAGACTTTTTTCATGATAGGCACTTATCATCTCCGCTGGCTTAGTCGAGTCAGACATTCTTTGCCAAGGAAACGATAGAATTAGGATCAACAATACCACCCGGATTTTTTAGACCCTCTGGTTTCTTGTACTGAATTTGCGTATGTTAGAGATTATACGACCATTACGAATTTTCTTACCTGAAATATTCTGTAGATATTGACATGAATTTAAGCTATGTATGCTCGGCAGATTTCCCGTAATTTTACCGGTTTCTTCTACACTTTGTGCAGCAATCGCAAGGAAACCGGTCAGAAAGAGAATGCATATCATTCTAAATCAATTTACAGTGGATTAGAAAATTGCCAAAATGTTTAATTAAAGATTTGCGATGCGAATGGAAAATAGAATTTCAATTTTATGATATTTTGAAATTTTATGAAATTTTCATAGTGAAAATATGATCTCATTGGAAATCTCTCTGAAAACTTGCAGGAAAAAACAATTCCGTAAGAATGTAAAAAGACCTATTCAATAATTTTTATCCTTTTTCACCCATTCCTTATTGGTCTTTCAGGATTGATAGACCTGGGGAAAGAGATAGAGGTTCTCCACTCCGCCTTTCGCTCCTTTGATAACTTGTCTTCTCCTCCTAACCTCGTACCAAGTCTCCTATCAGGAAGCTAAAATCGAAGCCATATAATAAAACTGAATTACAACTGAAGTAGCAAATTTTAAGAATTCCTTTTCCGTGAATATAGATAAAACAAGAAAGTCAAGAAATTTTTGCTGATAATAGTTCAACGTTTTGATAAATTGTAATGTCGATAATCAAGAAAAATAGAATAAAAAAATTGAAAAAACCAATGACAGTTGCTAAAATTCAATTTGACAAATTGAAACTGTAGAAATTTAAATTTTAAAATTAAATAAAATTGCTGCATATCTACGCCAAAACATTTTATTATAAGCATTAAACTTGCGCATGCACTTAATGAATGAATGAACCACCCCTAAAAATCTGAGAACTGGTCATTTGAACTTGTTTTCACGAGTTTTCATGAAACTCATAACAATAATCGAAAAAAATTGCACGATCAGTATGCATGATAAGCATAACATAGAGTCACATGCAGGAGAAATATCCTTTCAATAAAAATTTCCTGTTTGCAAAAAAACTCACAAATCGTGATCGTTATTATATTTTGAGAAAAATTTTAAAAGAAATGCAAAGTATAGTACCACTGAACGGCATTGAATATAGTACCACTGTGTTGGTTTACAATTACTTTTATCAAGAGCTCATTCATTAGTTTTAGAAGAGCCAGTCACCAAATGTCATTGTTTCGTTCTTCCAAATCCTGTTAACAACTTCCTTAAAAATCATTGAAACCTTCTTGGACTTCTAATTTTCCTATTTCTGTCATTGACCTCGGGTAAACGAACAAATATATTCCATGTTTTCATTATTTTTCATATTAAAGAGTTATTGCCAATGTTACTGGAGTTTTCCTGGCGGAACAAAAATATCAGTGCCTCGGAATGGGAGTAGTTCATTGAGTAATTTCAAC
Source organism: Dracunculus medinensis (assembly GCA_900625125.1). Classification (NCBI taxonomy): domain Eukaryota; kingdom Metazoa; phylum Nematoda; class Chromadorea; order Rhabditida; family Dracunculidae; genus Dracunculus; species Dracunculus medinensis. The sequence goes on along the minus strand of UYYG01001168.1, from coordinate 675,512 downwards.
TCCATTCCAACCTATTTAATCAATGTTGTAAGTAAAAATTTTGAATGCAATGCCAGCATGAAAGTTGGATTGGACTGTATATTCAGTGGTGCCTTCACTATTTTCCTTTAAGGACGGACATGAGCCAAGCAGGTCATTTGCTGATATTAGTAAGGACAAAGTAAATAATAGAAATGAAACAAATTGAACATGAACATAATGCAAATAATAGCAGTTTTTTCATAATTTTGAAAGATTTCTATTGAAAGCAATTTTTTATAAAAACCCTTCAAGCAGTAATAGTTTTGCTATACAAGTTTTAAATGACAAGCAAGTGAGTAATGTTGTCCTTCTTCTTTTCGAACATTTTACACCATTGACAGCTTGGCTGGTTCCACTGGTTAAGAAAATACGTCTCCATGTCACTCAAATCGATATCATATCAGCAGTTATCGTTATCATCGCATAAATTTTAAAAACGTTGAAAAAGTTAATTTTCATTTCATTTTTTCAAAATAATATTAATTTAGGAGAAATTAACAAGTTTTGTTTTAACAATGGTTTTATTTTATAAAATTTTCCATCAGATTTGATTATTTCTAAATTAAACGAGTTCATTTTATTTGATCGACAACATATTTCAATCAACAAGTTTATCTCTTCATTAATGCTTTTGTTTTGTTGATAAATTATGATAAAGAATCACGAAAATATTCTTTAGGTTCATTTCATTTAACTCAACAAATAATGAAAACCAAATTATTTCTGCAGCATACGAATAAGGTCAATAAAAGTGGGAGATATTAAAAAGTTGTCTGGCTTGACCACTCACGGCATGGCAAAACACACCGATAGAATCTAAAATGACTGCACCCATCCACCATCTGCAGTACCTCCACAGAACATCGTCTTCGGCGGTTGGCCAATATCCTTCGCTGCTTATCGCAAAAATGGCAAAACTCTTTCAGTCTGATAGAAGTGGAAGCGGAAATATTAGAAGCACTTCGTATAAAAAGACTAAATTTGCTTGAATAAATTTCTTCCTTATAGCTAATTTTCATGTTTATCAAGAGTTTCTTTCTGGAAAATTCATTAATTCTGGCTTGGCTGGAACCTTAACTAAGCTAAGAACAGAATACCGTTCGTCACTTGAGGATAAAAAGAAAATCTACGAACAGCCGATTAACAGTCGACTTCAGGTCTATTCCCGCAAAGTAAGCGAATCATGATCATGACATTTGAGTTCATAGATGCCGCAATTCAGAGGTACTCAACTAGATGAAAATTCTCATTCTCTCATTGGGGGAATTTTAAGACTTCAAGGAGGCGATGATGAAACAAAGTCTGTAAGGCAAACTTTCCAGTAATATACGGGTACTAATAGGCTAAATGATTAATTACTATAATAGTCTATTATGACTAGGTGTCTTTTTTCAATTATGCACTAATTTGCGGTACCAACCTTACAGTGGAGGCAAGCCAGGCTTTATCTCAAATGAATTAAAGCCTGTTTGTGCCCAGCAGAATCGACAATTCACTGAAAGAAAGCCTAGGTTGCCACAGTTATTGATAATTCTCATTTCTGAAGATATTTCAACAAATAGATTCGACTAATATTCGTTTCAATTAACATGACTCCACCAGTACCAACCGCAACCGCCTAATTATAGGTCAATCCAGTGATTCAACCTTAAAATAAAGATTATCAAACCTAAGATATTTAGCTGCAAAATACGAACCTTGGTCTTAAGTGGATGCAGCTAATTTAAAATAAACGCGGCATATATTTGATTTTTGATCGCAGGTGTTTTTTAATTTTTTCTGCTCACAGGTCTGGCTTGTGACCCAGGCCTTGGCACCTTGGGCGTGTTTTCTTTGCTTGCCTATGGCTCTAACTCCAATCTTCTCTCCGCGACTTTGGTATTGTCTTAGGCTAAGCATAAGTTGTAAACTCAAAGAATCAAATTTGGCTAATAATTATTAGGCAGTTATTTTTTATTGGCAAATAATCTGAGTGCAATTTCTATTTGTATTTTCTCCAGGAAAGCCAAGACTTTTCACCAGAGTGGCACTTAAAAGCAAAGGTACAACTGGGTCATCAGGCACTCAGAATTTTTTTCATTCTCGTCTAGAGTTCGCAATCGAACCCACCTTTTTCTTAAAAGCTCATTCATTTCAACGTAGGGTTGCTTCTCTAGTTTATTGGGCTGCAGAAATTCTCCAGGTGAATTGTTAGCATCACTCCGGATTTATGAGTGTCAAGTCTATTTCTGCCAAAATTCCAATGGTGCCGGAATTAAGAATTGTAGTCCATAAAGTTTATTATAGCTCAGTCACTAGTGTCATCGTTAATTTAATTTTGCGAGAGAAATGAAATTTTAACCAACAAAATAGAGTTTTTACTTCAGGTCAATGGCGAGAATTAAAAGGGAAGGAAAAAGCGCATCGACCATAACAAAAACGTCAAAAAAGAACGACGAAGGTTATATTTTTATATTTTTTGTTGAATTTATTTTCGCAATTTTATGAAAGCATTAATTCGTTTTTGCTTTAAGATGAAAAAACGCATAAAAAAGACGATGAAAATCTCGCAGATTCTAGTAGTGAAGAAGATTTACGTGCCGAAATTCGGGATAATTTAGATGATGAGGTGATAATTTTTTATCATTAATTAATTCAGATTCGACAAACTATCCTTTAATTTTAAGCTTTCATCCGTCCATCAAAAAAATATTGTGTAATTGACCCTTTCTCAAAGACCATTCACCAAATTTCTCTACTGAGTTCAAATCAATCTAGAATTATTTAAAATTGTTGAGCATTCGAACGACAGACAACACAAGCAGTTCTAAAGATGTTTCAAAGAGGGTGGAAAAGTTCAGAAATATAATAGAGGCTTAAAATTTATGATGAAATTTACCAAAGTTTGATGAATTATTGGCAAAATAAAATGGAGCGTTGTCGTCAATTAAAAATTAGAAACGATACATTCGTTCATTTTCATCTTTGTTAATGGCAGATTGTTAATCAACAATATTTGCTTTTTTTTGTTTTTACTGAATTTTTTTGTGTTATGTCGCTCAAAATAAAAAAGAACAAATTGAAAAATCTATCGAACTTTTCGTTAGACAAAAATTATCGAATTTATCATCGATTTCATTTATTTATTTAGTAAATTAATTAATTAATTGCTTTTAATTAATTAGTAAATGAGTAAAATTTATCTGAAATTTAAATTTTTAGGATTTATTAAATATGGAAATCCCAGCTATGCCCGAACTCGTTATGGCAACAAATGGAAGTAGCGAAAGGCTTATGATTTTTAGTATTGAAGTTGAAAATTTTAAGTCTTATTATGGCAAGCAAGTTTTGGGGCCATTCCATCATGTTAGTATTATATTTGTCAATTTGAATTTTCATTATCGGACTTTTTAATGACTTTTTATTCGCGATAGGGTGAATTGCCAGCACTACTGATTTTTTAATAATAAACTTATCTCTTATGGAAGGTAAAAACCGAAACTCCTTTAGTGATTTTAAAATTATTAAAATTTTAATTCTAAAGTTAGATATTTTCAGAATTTTTCCGCTATTATTGGACCGAATGGTAGTGGTAAAAGTAATGTAATTGATTCATTATTATTTGTTTTTGGCTATAGGGCATCAAAAATTCGTTCGAAAAAGATTAGTGTGCTTATTCATTCGTCTGCTGGCAGGGAAAATATCACCAGTTGTGCAGTAGCTGTTAATTTTCAAAAAATTATTGATTTGGTAAGTTTTTTATTCTTATGAGATATATATGAATTTTTCCAGACTAATCTTTTTTTTCAATTGTTTATTTTGGCGAAAATTACAGGAGGATGGCAGTTATCAAGTGGTTCCTGGAAGTCAGTTTACAGTTGCTCGTATTGCATATAAAGATAATTCTTCAAAATATATGTATAATGGAAAAAATATGCAGTTTAAAGATATTGCTCGTTTACTTCGTGATGTTGGAATCGATCTTATACACAACCGTTTTCTTATTTTACAGGTATTAAAAATGTGATATTAAAATGATTAATGATTATCTTTTATTAGATTTTAAGAAAAAATGTTGATATTAGGAGGAATAGGATGATTGAGAATTTAATTATTAAGATGTTTTTTATGTTTTAGAGATTTTATAGAAATATGAGATATATTCATTGCTATTTCATTGCTATTTCAACTTTTTAAAACGATATAGTTTCTTTTTTTTCATTGGAAATTAACCGAATAAAAAGAGAAAGAAAGAACTGTTTCAGGGTGAAGTTGAACAAATAGCACTTATGAAGCCAAAGGCGTTAAATGAAAATGATGATGGAATGTTGGAATATTTAGAAGACATTATCGGTTCTAGCCGCTTAAAGGTTTGCAGTTTTATTATTATATAAGTTAATGAATTTCTTCAATCTACTGTGTAATTTGACCATACTGATAATCTATATTGTATAGTGTATCTATAAAAAAACCTCTCTCCTCTCTACTACCTATAGGTGGTATGAACCCTCAACCTCATGTCCTATACCAAGAGTCAAAGATTGAGGTAATGCAGGTAAGCTTTCCGGAAAGTGTGGCCCAAGGACTCTTAAAATGATTCAAACCATTGTTGTATCCCATAATATTCGCCTACCTTGATTATTAGTCTATTAAAAGTTTCTCTTCTTATCCATTGTGGTTGATATGGGTTGCTTTAATTTCGGGCCCTAGCGAGAGAAACCTGGGAGATCGACGTAGAACGATGTTTTGCGATTTAAACCCCATCATCTTTGTTATATTCCATGTCAACCTTCTTAATCACTGTGCTATACCTTATGGAATTTGACCATATTGTTGTCTATATTTATATATTTATATATATTTTTTTGATTTTTTTGCTTATCATCATATTTAAAAACAATCACAGCCACAGAATGTGGAATTGACTGAAAATATATTTTTGTCTCTTTAAAGAATTATTTCATATTTAGAAATCTTTCTCTTTTCTTGATTATTTAATTTTCACAAATTCGAATGTTGAATCGTTTTTAGTTTGAACAGTTTGTATTTTAAAGGATTTGGAGACAAAAATATTTTTGGTTTATTTTGTGGGTTCTATTACAATATCTCTAAAGAACGTAATATTTCATTTTATATTTTTAGCTGCCAATTGAGAAGTTGCAACGGAAAATTGAATTGTTACAAGAGGAACGATCTGGGCAATTAAATCGTTTGAAGCATGCAGAGAAGGAAAAAACGGAAGCCGAAGGTCCTATACAGCATCTCATCAATGAAATGAGAATTGATAATGGTCTTACGCTTTTGAGGAATCGATTGTATCAAAGAGATAGGCATCTTAATTAATTGTCTCATTGATAATTTTGTATCACTGTTCTTAATATAATTAAAAATTAATTATTAAGAATAAATTATTAAGAATTGTCGATTTTCCATTTTATTCACGAGTTTTAGGATGAGCGTTCAGAATGAATTAAACATAGAACAAGAAAAGAAAGACAGTATAACTACTGAATTGGAGCGTCTTAAAACACGACAACAAGAGGTTTTATCATTGCAAAATATACGAAATGAAGAACATAATAGATTACGCAGGTGTTGTAAATCTTGTAATTTTAAAATATTTAAACTTTGTTTTTAAATTGATCTTTGATAAAATCTGAAAATATTAATCTCATTAATATAATTACTTTTAAAATACCGATTTTTTCATTTTTGAAGTAAGGAAAAATTTTAATGTTAGTTTGGTTTTCACGAATTATATATTTAAGCGAATTTGAAACTGCTCAAAAGATTTATGAACGTTGTAAGAGTGATATTGATAGTCTAAAGCAAGCTCAAAGCAAAAAGAAAGCAGATTTATTACGTTTGCGAGAAAAACAGGAGAGTGTAAAGAAGGACATAAGTAAAGAGATAAAAAAGGTTGGTACTTTTCAAACTAATTTTTGTAGCATGAGAGTAATAACATTTATGAAAAAATTTTAATTGAGCGATCCTTGTCGATTCATGTTCACCTTTACCTCTATTTTTCAGATTGAAGAATACGAATGTGTTCCTGAAAAATCTGGAACTAAAATTGCAGAATATCAAGCTATCTTAGACGACGTTGAAGAAATTATTTCGCAGAAAAAAGCATTGGTCATTTTTTTATTTCAGTACCATGGCAATGGTTTTATTAGGAAAAATTATTAGGTTTTTTCCCTGAAAAGATTTAAAGTTTTTTAGATTTTCTTGAAAATTTAAGATCGCGGATAATAAGGTAAGAATATCTCGAAAGTTCTTAGTGTTTCCTTATTTACTTTAATTATTATGTTGGCTTTTTTTTTTGAAGAATCCTCACCATTACTGGTTAAACTCGCTCCACTGACTTGTGGCAATTGAGCAATATGCCAGGGAGTTAGTCCCTTGGCGATAGAAATACAGGTGAGTGGCCAGCATCACCCGGATTTTTGTATAGGTTTACTCCTGTGGAGAATCGAACCTCAGTATCGGTGCTCCGAATTGAGCAACAATCCACTGAGCCATTCTGCCCATTATGTTAGCTTAGTTTAAAATGATCTGAAATGATTAAATGTTTTTAGACAGGTCAGGGAATTGAATGAATCTTTGAATTTTGTGTTATTATTATTATAATTTTCTTCTTTATATTTTTATAAAATTTATAGGTTGATGAAAAACTTGGTGAGTTAGAAAGAGATACGATGGATTTAAAACATGAAAAAAAAATGCTAGAAGAAGAACTTGGAAAATTATCGTTAGATGAAGATGATGCTATAAGCAAGGTTTTTAATATTATTCATTTAATTTATTTAATTTAAGAATCCGATTGATTATACTAATGCTTTTGCTCTCAAGTTTTCAATTTTTTGAATTTATGAAAATTATGGGTCTATGTTTTAATCTTAATCGAATTGTAGCTTACACTGGCGCAGGAGGAATTTCAATTATTGAGATCCGAGGAAGCGAAAGAAAGAAAAAGATTGGTCGAACTTAGAGAAGCTTACGATAATGCTATCAATTCTCTAAAAACTAAAAAAAGGTCTGAATTATTTGATTGATTATTTCTTTTAAAATCATGGCAGTGGGTTCTGTTAAAATCATGCAGTTTGTTGTGGAATTCAGCTGTTTCCATAATAAAATATATTTTTTATATATTTATTTCGTCATTACAGTGAAGTTTCGAAAATTTCGGAAATATTACCAAAGGTGGAAGAAGAGCTAATGAAAATTGGAAATGTTATTGATTCCAAGCGCACTGAAGAAAATAAACTTATAGAACAAGTATGGAACTTAAATTTTACCAATTAATTTTTTACCAATTTTACCAATTTAACAATTTTCATATATCAATTAGTTTTGCTTTATATTTGTTCTCTTGAAATTTTCATTTTTAATTTGTTTAATAAATTTTATTATTTTTCATAATAACTCAGATTTCATAGTAGTTCATAGTATCATAGTATCTTTTCATTTCATAGTATCTTTTAAAACAATTCTATTATTAAATTCCATGGTAATTTACTTTGTTTTATTTTGAAAATTTTTTCGAAATTTAAAAAGAAAAATATTTCAAGAATGGAGTTTGATCAGTTATTTTTACCAAAAATTAGTTATTTTTAGTTATTTTTTGCTTTATCTTTCCACCTTCACTGATCCACTTTCACATTCATTACAGTATCCTTTGTTATTTTTGCCATATCGTTAAAGGTTCGAATTTGTCGTATCAAGTTTCAACAGAAATCTCAAAAGTCTGAGTCTTATCGAAGTCAAAATAGCATGATGAAACGTTTAATGGCTGCAAAATCTTCCGGCCATATTCCTGGCATTTTCGGGCGGTTGGTTGGTCATTTTAATATTAATTTATAGTTATAGTTATTTCTAATATTTTTCATTTTTCATTAAAACTTCATCAGAAGAATTCTTAAAGGGTGATTTGGGTGCTATCGATGAGAAATATGATGTGGCTATCTCATCCACCTGTGGTGCTCTTGATTTCGTTGTTGTGGATACGGTTGAAACAGCAAAACAATGTGTGGATTTATTACGTCGTGAAAATCTCGGAATTGCATCGTTCTTAGCTTTGAATAAACAGGAAAAATTGCTTCCTTATATGACCAAACCAAAACATACGTAAGCTCTATTCATTCTATTATTTTTCTTTGTCCAGTTAGTTAGTTAAAACTAGAATTGCAGAAATACGCAAATTCGAAATACTATTACGTAATTATTACATAATTTATTTTTAAATATTTTTATTAATAAAAAATAAAAACAAGTAAAAAAATAAATAAAAATATTTTTATTTTCGTGGTGTTTAACTAAGGACAATTGAACACGATATTAATTTTGTTTTTATAACGTTTTTGCGAAATGTTCTTTGCAAAAAAGTATTAATAAAAATATATTAATATTAATACAAATGTATACTTTTTGTATTATTGAGGCTTATTAATTTAGGCCAGAAAACGCCCCGAGATTGTTTGATTTAATCCATGTTTCCGATCCAAAAATTTTGCCGGCTTTTTATTATGCACTGAGAGATACTCTGGTCGCTGATGATATTGTAGCTGCTACCCGTATCGGTATGGGTGGCAAAGAGCGTTACAGGGTTGTCACGTTAAAGGGTGAAGTTGTTGAAACTAGTGGAACCATGACAGGTGGCGGACGCTCGGAAAAAAGGTATAAGATTTATATTTATTTGTTATATTCAATTTTTAAGCCTTTATATCTGTAGGTTGAGTGCAAAAAAATATGCAATTATAATCTTTAAGAGGTCGAATTGGTCGAAGCGTGCTTATCGATACCACTAAGGATTCTGTTAATGAAATTAATGATTTACGTAAGGAGTTGGAGGATAAAGAAAAAAATTTATGCAATTTAAGAGAAGATATTCAGAAGGTTATTCAATTTTTTTAAGGCATTGTTTTTCCTTTCTTATTAATGTTTGATTTCTCCTGGTAAATTTTGTCGATTCGTCCTTAATTAATCCATTCAGAAACCAAATTTTTTTGTAGCTAGATGTTCGTATAACAACATTGGAGACAGATTATGAAAGACTGAAGCGAAATGAGCATTCTTTGGTAAATGATATTGCTTCACTTGAAGAAAAAATTCATAACATCGAGAAACTCTTAAATGAGCAACAAAAAAAAACCGATAGCATTGTTGCCTCCGGTCAAGCTGCCATTGAAACTGCTCAGAGCAATGTTGCAAAATTAGAAAAAGGTGAATTAACGTCTTTTAAATATTGTTTTTTTCAGGTCTAATGAACTTTTTATATTTTCTATTTTGATTTGGACCACTCTTGAATCATCGCTTGCATAATAGCCGTCCATTTGAATTTTTAATTTTAGTTCGAGACAAAGCTGTTGAGGCAGCAGATCAAGTTCGCGAATGTGTTGCGAGAATAAGTAAGGAAATTCAGGAAGTTTATGATCGAATTGTTGGCCCTTATCAAAAGGAACTAGAATCTGCTGAAACAAAGTAATTTTGAATTGATTTATAGTTTTATAATTCCGTTCTTAATTCTTAATTTTAGGAAAGAAAATGCTTCAAAAGGTATAACAAAAGAACAGAGCGCACTTAATAATGCACAACGAAATATTAATAAAGCAAAATCTAGGTAATTGTTTCTAAATTTTGCTTTTTTTTCAACAAATAATCGTTCATAATTTTGATTGCTTTATAAGCTCTTTACTTCGTTATAAGGCAAGCGAAGATGAGAGAGGAAAAGGTAAGGAGTAAAAGAAAACGACTTTTAGAATTGAAACGTACTGGACGAGATATTTAGAGCTTTGTGAGTAAGAGATTTCATTTTAATATTCATAATCTTATTCGTAATTTTCTTTCAGAAGAAATGATCTTGAAGCTGATTTGATTGAAATCGAAAATTCACTAAAAGATATTCAAGAAAGTATTGAATCATATTTGACGAACTTAGAACAGCTTGAAAAAATTAAAGTTCAGCAGAAGGTGTTAATTTTATCAAATTTTTTTCTAATTTTATCAAATTTTTTTGGCTTGCGTTGTTTCATTTATTTATTTCATCTTTCGATGATTTATATTATATATCCTTATTTGAATTTTTTAATTTTAGGTTCAAATGGACACAAATGAGCAATGTATGAAAGAAGCCATAGGAAAGAATAATGAACTAGACATAGAAGAAATGGATCTGCAAAAAAATATAGCTGATCTAAGTCGATCACTTGTGGAGCAAGAAAAAATAATTCAAAATCTTTTGGTTAAAGTGGAGAATACTGAATCCAAGGTATTTTTTAAAATAAATTTCTTTACGAAAGGTTATAATTGGTATCATTTTGGTAACTCAAATATTATATATATGGAATATTTTTCGGTCACCATTTATATTTATATCATTTATATCAGCATTTTTGTAATGCTTAGAGTTCTTTCATAATTTCCTTTTCTTTTTTCAGATTTCTTCACTGCATTTAAAATATGTTAAATGTTTGGATCGTCTCCCAGAAAATTTACGAACAGTGGATGATTGTTACGATGCAAGTTTGAAAGAAGCACTGCTTCTGGAGCAACAATATTTTAACGATATTAAAGTATATAATTTTATTACATAATTAATAATTTCATTTGGCTTAAAAGTGACCTTGTTTTCATTTCTTCATTTCATTAAATTTCGGTCAATTTTGATTATAGGAAAAGAGATATATAGTTGATAGTGATGATGAATTGGTCGTTCGAGTTGATAATCTTCCGATTTTCACTCAAGGAGAAGTTGACTTATTCGATGTACAAGAGATCAAGTATTTTTTTGTTTTTTTTCTGAAACATTTTTTTGTCTCAGTTGTTAAATAGTTTTATGTCTCTTTTTTTCAAACAATTTTCATCGCTTCTGGTAAAATTTTGAGGAAGAGATTATTTCAGATTAAAAAGATTTCAGATAGAAAACAAAAGAAATAGAAGTTTTAGTTTGTTGTTTGCCATTTTAAATTCAACAGTATTATATGTACCATTAGTGATGTATTATTTTTCAGGTTCAACTTGGCGAATTTAGAGAAACAAAAGCATGCTAAAATCATTAATATAAATGATTTGCAAGAATATGTCAAAAAGGTATTAGTCAAATATAAAAAATATGAGGTTATAAGTAACTAATTAAGATTTTGCCTTAGTTTTTTCATAGCTTTTTTCTTAAATTATTTTTTTTATTTGTGATATTCCTTTTTTATTATAACCGTTAACAAATGATCTAAATTTTTTATATAACAGTTTTCAATTTTCATATTCTTTCTTTTTCACAAAACTATTATTTAGCTTAGTCGATATGATCGCGAATTAGAAGCATTATCTGCTATATCTCAAAAACGTGATAAACATCGGCAGTTCTGCGAAAAACTTCGTAAACAACGTATGAATGAATTTATGGATGGTTTTACAAGGATTGGTGTTGCATTGAAAGAGTTATATCAAATGATCACATTGGGAGGTGACGCTAGTCTTGATCTGGTTGATTCCCTTGATCCTTTTAGCGAAGGTGTATCATTTGGGTAAGTTTGATTCGCCACAGACTGTTCTTTAATTAAATATCTTAATAATTTCTAATTTCTGTATTGTAATCACCTATTATTTACTATATTATCCATCAATTTTAGAGTTCGTCCGCCCAAAAAATCTTGGAAACAGATTACAAATTTATCTGGTGGTGAAAAAACCTTGTCATCTCTGGCGCTTGTATTCGCACTTCATCATTATCGCCCTACTCCTTTATATATAATGGATGAAATCGATGCAGCGCTCGATTTTCGGAATGTTTCAATAATTGGGCATTATGTGAAGGTACTTTTAATTTCACGATGTGAATGATGTATATAGAATCATTTATAGAATCATTTATAAAAAAAAAATTTATTCTAAAACTAATTTTCATCTGGTCACTGGTGTAATTTAGTATATTACTTTTTTTTGTTATATCTTCCATTTAAAGTTTTCTGCTTGCTAAAGGATCGTACGAAAAATGCCCAGTTCATCATCATATCGTTACGAAACAATATGTTTGAATTAGGTGATCGCTTGATTGGAATTTTTAAAACATATGATTGTACTAAGACGGTTACAATCGATCCAGCATTGGTTCATAAGAAAGTAAAAATGTGTATGTCTTTCTTTGATATATTTTAGGTAATAATGCTAACTTTGCTAGCTGTTAATATTAAAGTAACCATAGATTTACCGTTCTTTTTTAGATGTACTTTTATTTAGTTCATTTATATTATATATTTATATTATTAACGATGTATATGAGCCCGTAAAACACTAAAAAATTGTCGAGTAATAACTCATACCTAAGTCATTTGAAAATTGATCGGATAAAAGCCTTATGAAAAGCCTTTCTGTGTATTTTTAAAATGTGAATCTTAACTTCATTATAATAAATTTATAATAAAATATATATTTAATGTATTTATTTATCAAGTTGGGAGCGGAATGTTCATGTGATATTGATTCAGAGCCTTCTGCCATTCGTAGAATTATGAATCTATATCTTCATATATATGTATATCTTCCCTGGCTTTATTAGATGATTGAAGCATTCAAATCAGGAATAATGAACGCTTCCAGAAGAGAATTTAACTATTGAAAGAATTTAACTATTTTTCTCATTATTAAGCATTACGACTATTACATATCATTTTTCAGTTGGCATGATGTGTTTGGCTAAAACAAGGTTGCAGGACGTCACACCTGAGGGTGAAGAAAAGGTATAATCATTAACAGATAATTTTTTAAATGTAGATATTAAGGTGAAGTTCTTTGCCGATCCTTTTTTATGGATTAGGATATTTGTACTAATTCCAAAAAAATTTTGAATAATTTATTCCTAAGAAAACAAAAGAATTTTAGGGCAATAATGGTAATAAAAAAAAGGATTCGAAATCATCAGATGGTTACCAGGATTCAAAGAATTCTTTTGCGACTGGTGGTGAACAAAATTCGGGTAATATTACTCTTAATATTTCTTAACATTTGGAACCAATCATAGATTCTCTAGAATTAGAATAATTTAGTTCAGTAAATATAATTATTCTCTAAATTTATAAAAGTTTTTCTAGATGGGTCGAAAGAAATTGAAGGCATCATGAGATGTGTGAAGCGCATCAAATTGTAAGCTCATTAAATCATTCGTTTGAAAAAAAAGGCTCTTTTCACCTGAAAAACCTTTTATCTTTTGCATTTTATTGTAGTTTATTAATTCATGTCATATTTAATTTAATATTATCCACATTATCCTGTTTTCTGAAATAAATTTTTTCTGTTAGTGAAGCCGGTTTCAAATAGAATAACTCTCCAGAAGCTTCCGGTAAAAATGAAGGGTTCGATAGTTTTATTGCTTTTTATCCATTTCAGAAATGATCCTCATCATACTTCGGATTCTGCAAATAACAGTTTTTGCTCACCTCCTATTAAAAGACGCTCACCCATTGCAAACAGATCTCAGGAAGTGGAAAATAATTTACAGTAATATAAATCTTTGTACTAACCAATTTTAATTTTCAGCGCTATAAATCTCTGTACTTAGTATTTTTAAATAATTCATATGATATTAAAAATTTGCGCAAGATATTTATTATGATGCTTATTAATTTCATTATAAAGTATTTATAAATGAAATTTTATCGATATATTGAGTTGCATTTTTTTATAATCAGATCATTGTACATCACATTGATATTGATATTATATGTACATTATATATATATGTGTGGGTATTTCTTTTTCAAAGCAGTAAAACGTTGTTTTTGTAATTAGTTAAGCAATAAAAGATTATTTAGTTGAAATGATCGCAAATAATACAGAAATAAGCAAATCGAAATTAAATTTACGATGATCTAAGGTAAATATCATTCATATGTGGCCTTTTAAATTTTCTAGGAAAAGAGAAGGTGAAGAACAAATCAGTTGATGATATTATCCAGTTATAGTAAATATTATTAGGGTTTAACTAGGAATTTCAATTTAAGTAGTTCAGATCAGATTCAGTTCAGATTAAGGTTGACGAAAAGCAAAGTGCAAAGAGAAGAGAGGGGTCAAGAGAGGGATCGAGCTGAGATCTAGTAGACTTGAACTGTATGGATTAGAATCGAGTTTGTAGTGATGGCCAAGTTGGTGGAAGAAGCCAGGAGTCCCTTCGCTTCATGTTTAATGTAACCGCTTTCTATAAGTATAAAAATAGGAATTTTTGCAGAGATTATATGAAATTGCGCTAAAAGTCTTTTGATCATCTAGCTTTTCATTTTCGTAGAATAAACAATAGGTTTACAAATACCGGCGGCAGGAAGTCGATGTGCTACTATCCATTCGGCTAACTTCTCCCCCCCTTATAGTTTGTAGAAAGAGGAGGATTGCTACTGAATATACCTACCCAAAATCATACAAAGAAAATCATTTGTACTATGTTTGTACGACAAATTTTTCGCCATTATTTACTTTAGCTAAATGTATATTTGACTTTTTATAACTTTTTATAATTATTATATTATTATTATTTAAAATTCTAACAAATTCTAATTTTTATCGATTTACTTTTTCCTAAAAATTGTCTGATTTTTTTAATCGGCAATACTAGCAATGGAAATAATTATTTGCCATTTTCACTAGCAGTGAACCTATCTTTTAGAAATCCGAGCGATGCGCGACTCGCTCGTGCAAAGTTTGTTGGCAAAATTCATATGATCCGACAAACGAAGCCAACAGAGTGAGTCGAATCGGAAACGGCGAAATGCTATTCGAAAAAAAAGGTTATTTATTATATCTTTTGCAAAGGAAAGAAAGGAAATGTATCACAAAATACGAAAGATTTCGAAGGTTTCATAGAAGAATTTTGCTTTTTTTTGATGTTTTCGATCAAATTGTTCAAGCGCCACTTGCTGGTTCTGCAATTAAAAATTGATAAGGAAAAATTGATAATCAATTCTTGTCGCTCATCTAGGATAAATTTCAATTGTCAAAGTGTTAAATAAATTCGTAAAGGCAGCAATGTTTTGCAATATTAGATTACGGTATTGCTGCGAATGGTTTTGTCATTCAAATCCGAGTGACCTGGTGACTCACTTCTACTGATTTCCTTGTGGTTCTATTTCCAGGCGAAAACCACTCGTGCTAAACGAGTGAATCTAAGCAGGAATGATTTAAAAAATTGGCTTTCCATGATGAATTCTTACGAATCTAAGAACCATTTCCCTTAAAATAATGTCAAATTTCGTATCACATAAATTAATATATTAGAGATATTTGTATTCAAAAAAATTATATATTTGATTATAAAAAAAGTTATTTTCATCTTAATAACAAAGAAAAAAGATTTGCCGTTTTGAGCGCCGCTATTTTGTCGCTCACAATATTTTTTATAACAGTACGTTGGACAATAGTTTCTTACAAGTTGCATAACGCTTCCTTCTTTATGTTTACAGTGTTGAGCCATTTTCTCGCATTGTTCATCGGGAACTGCAATGAAAAAAAAAAAAAATTTCTTTTTTTAAATAGGTCTAATTAAATAAAATACAATAAATAAAATATATTACATAAATACATTATTTAATTATTGCAATACATACATTTGTTTTTGCAAATTATTCCATCAGTTATTCTTGTCAATACGATTAAAATAATTAAAAAATCTGCAAAAATCATAATCACGATTTTCTGAAAGCAGTGATATTAGATAAACAATTTATTTTTTTATAATTAATCATAAAAATTATAATTAATTATATTACAAATATTGAATTTAACAATTTAAATAAACAATTTGTTAAATATTTTAAATTAGAATAGAAATTTATGGTTATTGTTATGAATATTCCTCACTATCTTTTGATAATAGTCATTATCTTTGGTTTAAATGTGCTAATAGAATGAACAATGAATGATTGCTTTCGCCAGAGAGGCGCTGGAGGATAAAACCTAGTGGATTTTCAACAGGACCTATATTTTCATTCTTATTATATCAGTCAGGGTTCAAGATAAGAAGCTTTTTGAGTGTGCTATCAAGAAAACCAGATTAAGCTAGTTTTCAAAGCATTTCCCTATGCATAAAATTTTTAACCGTTGCAAACGCGCATGATAGGAAAGAAGTAGAATTTAAACAGTCGTCTATCTGTTAAAATGGAGAAAACTAAAATTAAGCTGAAAGAACGAAAAATGAGCGGATTCTGTGGCTCATAAAACAGGTAATGACATGTTAACGGGTAATAACATATACTAATTTATTTAGGACATCAATGCCACTCATCATTTCCAGTTTCGCTGGTTTCTTCGCAACGAAGGAGATTTTAAATAGAAGCATGGGGGCCAAGCACCCCACTATATTTAGGCGAATGCATAAAAATAGCAAACAACCCATGTTTTTCCCAAGCATAGACAAACATCGAAAAGATCGACTATCTGCCACGATCAAATATAAAGCTACGGTCGATTTCATTAATTTATTATGTTTATCATCTGCTATAGTTAAATTTATTCCATCGGATCCATCTGATCAAACAAAATGAATTTATTTATTTAGAAATGGACAATGCTTGAAATTTATTATTTTCTAGCAACTAATAAATTCTAATTTATTTTTTCTAACGCCAACAATTATTTCTACTTAACTCACGTCCATCGACAAGCAATCACGTGAGAATAAAATGGTTTTCTGTCGTTATATCAAAATTTTCATCAAGGACACCTTGATAAGAAAATCTTGAAAAATGGTAATGCAAGAATGGCAACAACACACAACACACTTGAATCCCATTTTATCAGTTTCTTTTTTAAATTTTGATAATCGACTAGTGATATATAATGATATAGTGATTAAAAAGATGAGCAAATATTTAAAGGGCTGACTTTGTTATATAAAATGCTAAAGCTTTTCTGCAAAACTAAGCAAAGTTCTCAAGACTTCTTTATTCGTACTAATAATTACTGCAATAAATAACCGAACGATGTAGTTTGTGCGTCTTTTTAGCCATTTAAAAAAAAAAAAAGATTCGATAATGTCATTTATTAAAAGGTTCATATATGTTTGAAATCTTCATTTTTACCATTCGATAATGCATTATTCACTTTGGATTGTATTATTTTGATATTTCTTCTTTGTTTCCCCTTTATTTTATTAGTTTCTGTCACATTTTCTTTTTTTATATATATTTATGTATTTTGATAAGAAAACCTTCGGTTCTGTTCTAAAAAAACGAAAAATAAAATTTAGTATTTTTGATGATATCTTTAATATAGTTAAATAAGAATAGGAATTACCATTTATTATATTTTATGTTATATATTTTATGAATAAGGAAATTTAAAAAGCAAAACTTTAAATAAAAATCTTTATTTTTTTTAATTTATAGTGAAAAAATTTCGACGATTTCTATTTTAAAAAATATAATAAATATTTTTAAACGGATCTCTGCCGAAAAAATACAAAAAATAAGCATTTTTCAATGAAAAAGACAAATGTACAAATGATAAATAAAAAGATTCATTCCACTCGTTATCGTAACTTATTTGCCAGAACCATTCAGTTTTTATTTATATCGACACGAAGATCTCATTTTCCAATTTCACTGAATAGTTTACCCATCCCTCTTTAAAAAATTTTTTTAAATATATATCATTCAATATTGTGAAGGAGGAAATGCAGGAGTCATAAGCTAAAACAAAGTTTAGCGATTAGATAAGAATAATTTTAAATTTTACTTGCACAATATTTAATTAAAGTAACGAAATGAGAATTGTAAGGGAAATTTCAATTGCTTAAAGGTATTTCATAAAAAGCGAAATTTATGTAACTTTATCGCTTATTTTTACTGCTTAGGAATAGTTATGCCCTAATCTTTTAATTAATGGTAACATAATCATAATCAGACAAACGGATCTCGCATATTTCATATCTTAGCATAATCATGGATCAAGATCTGACTTCGACCTTCACTGTACCAAGGAAATCCTCAAAAATACTTAATTTTATTTTTCGTTCCTTTAGGAACAGAACCGAAAATTTTCTTATCAAAATACACAAATATATATATATATAATAAATGAAAATATGACAAAAACTAATTAAATAAAGGGGAAAGAAAGAAGAGTTGCAATATAACATAATCCGGAGTGAATAAAACATAATCGAATGGTAAAATCAAGATCTCATACATATGTGAACCTCCTAATAAATTATATTATCTAATCTTTTTTTTAAAAATGGCTAAAATGGCTAAAAAAACGCATAAACTCGATCGTTCGGCAATGTATTGCAGTAATTAATAGTGAAAAAGAAATCATGAGTCCTTAGTTTAGTTTTACAATAAGTTTTAGTATTTTTCTAACAATTTGTATAGCAATTGATTTGAACCCATCAGATCTTTTCTCATCTTTTCAATCACATCGATTATTATTATTTATAAAGATAATTAAAGAAGAAATTGGTAGAATGGGATTCATTTATTGTGTTGTTACCATTCCTGCGTTACCATTCTTTCTTATCATTCTTCAAGATTTTCTTAGCAAAATATCCAAAACAATTCGTACCGTTTTTTTAAACTACAGTACTACCTGTTACTTCCCAAGATATGGCAGATCAAATAAAATAATTGAAGGATTCCAGAAATATTTAACATGTTGCCTCTATCTTAATAACAATTTTATTTGAAAACATAACAAGCTTGGATTCCCACTCAATTCCTCGAATTAAACAGGATTTAAGTTATACTTACAAAATTCTATGTAGTGCGTTTAAATTAATCGTTTAAAATATTAAATTTTGAGTTAAATTAAATTTAAACCCAACAAGATCTAATGGGCTAAAATTACTGAAATCTATGTACAAAAGTAAACAAAAAGCTCATGATTTCTTTATTCATGTTATTAATTACTGGAATAAATTACCGAACGATGTAGTTTGAGCATCTTTTTAGCCATTCTAAAAAAAAGATTAGAAAATATCATTTATGATATTATTTAAAAGGTTCACGTTATGCAAGAATTTTGAAATCTTGAATTTCATCTCTCGGTCATGTAGTATTCATTTCGGATTATATTATTTTGTGACTCTTTTTTGTTTCCCCTTTACTTATTAGTTTTTGTCATATTTTTTTTTTATCATTTTTTTTCGTTATCTGTAATTAACACGAGCACTTGGATGGTTTTCAATAAAAAATATGTATGAAATATGTATGTATGGATGAATATGTATAAAAATATGTCCCAAAAGACTGAAAAAAATGGGAAAAAAGGAAATTCAAACACCAAATGGAGAACAAATGAATAAATTTATGCATGAAATTTATAAATGTTGGTATTATAATAATAATAATAATGAAAATGATAGTAAAATGAAAATAAAAATGGTCGTGAAAGTGATTTACGTCAGTGAAGAATTATTTGTGGATTAAAAATAAAATTTATTACAAATTTTACACATTCAGAATTGAATTTTAATAAATTAATTTTACTACAGTATTTCGGTTTCAATAAATAATTAAAACTCAGCTAATAAATAGAAAATTGTAGAATTAACGATAAAGCAAAAAAAACGAAAATGATAAACGAAAAATTTTTCCCTTTTTTTTACGTTGAACGGTGCATTGGCGTGAAGATTAAAATTTGGCGAGGAAACACTAGCAGTACCGAATTGTCTAATCGCTCGGACAATTGCTAAAGCACGAAACAGGAGGAAATTTTCAAAGATATATCGATTATCATTCACGTCAAATCATATTTCATGACTTCCACATTTGTGATTCGAGTGCATTATAAATGCACTCACACTTTACGCGAATTTAGCAGCTCCATTTGAATAAACCCACCGCCACGAATGAAATGAACGAATCGTATTTCTCCGTCGAGTGCTTACCAAATCCGATTTTTCAGCAAAATATTCGAGATGCCTGAGCTGTGCCAAACATTTACTTCCACTGCCAAGTGATTTACCAAAAGTTTTCAAAATAGCCAATGAAGCAAATCGAAAAAAGTTAGCGCAAATTACTTTTAAATAATACCTCATAATTTCCTGGAAGCTTACGATTATAAAGCAAAGCAAGAGAAATTAATATATTTTGGAAATGATTTTGGAAAAACCCCTTAACATATCACTAAAATGGATTAGCGCTCTGATTACAGTAAAAATTATTGTGCCATTTTCGTTTGTGACGTAACCCATTCCTTGTGAATTATTAATTATTCATTCCACCAAAGTTTACCTCGCAAGAGTCCAATATAAGGGGAACTAAATTTGGTTCGAATCATATTTTCCACTACTAATCACTCAGTCATGTTTCTCCAATTCGCCATCCTTGTAAGTAGTTTTTCGTCTTCGAATTCAACAAAGTTTGATTTTTCAAAAATATTTAGTTTAGTCCAAATAGAGAGAGCAATAGCTTTCCAATATTTAAAATAGCTGTTTGACCCGAATTTTTTAGTCAAATTCTTAATGAAAGTTGAAAAAAAAAATTTTTTTAGATTTTCTTAATAAGCTGTGATGAAGGCTTATCTTTTCGTGTTCGTGTTCCACGCTCATGTGGTGCAAACAAAATCTATTACGAAAGTTGCATTCGGGATGGGTTCTCCAACATAAAATATGACTGCAGAAGAATATCACAATGCGAATGCATCTCAAACTTCATCGAACAGAATGGCAACTGCCTTCCGGTTCCAACAACTCGTGCTATTCGTCTTAGCAGTCGGGATTCCAACCATTATTTTAGATCCAATTGTAAGTAATTCTATTCTTAATATAAATTCAACCGAAAGCAATAATACGTAAAGACTAATATAATTCAGAAATTTTCTTGAGGTGATAAAACCAACAAATAGTTCGCAATAACTGCAATTCGAATGAAGTATTTGAAATGCCATTTATACTGAATTAGCGAAAACGAAATTTTCAGGAAAGGAGAAAATCCTTCAAAGCATATAATCAATGCGCAGCGCTCTACGACAATAATTTATATAATCCGATAAAATAAATAAATAAATAAACCGATTTGAATATTTTTATATATATTGAATATATTTTTTTCGATGAATAAACAATTCTATTTTTGTTTTACGATTTAAAAAAGCCTCAAGGACTTTCTATTTGAATTTCATATTTTTTTTAAACAAACGAGTTAGAGAAACTGCAAAAAAATCTGATACACTTGTTTGCGAATGGTACTTAAATCTGTTAAATTCGGATAAATGAAATGGTACAATTTGTAACTTGGTGCAAAATGGTGCAAATTCTTCTTTTTATTAGAGAAAATAGAATATAAATGAATTTTAAAATGAAATTCTACCTTTTACCTTTTATAAAATCTTCTTGTTATCTTCTTGTTTCAGTTCTCAACATTACCATTATGCCCATTCCACTGTTTACAAGGGTAAACGTCGTTTCTAAGCTGATAAGCCCATCTCTAAGCTGATAAGCTCGCTGATAGCAATAGGGGTCATTTTTTCCATCCGCTATATCGTTGATCCACCTATACGTTCAAAATCTTTTCTAACCATATCAATCCAGGTTTTTGTTTGGTCCACCTTGTTTTTCACCTCATAAGGCTTAGCAAGCAACAAGATACACATCATTTCCCTTGGGAAGTCCCGTGGAAGTTGGAGAACACGTCCTGATCAGCGAAAGCGAGGCTCTGTGATGGTACTATTAAAGGTATTTGAATGATAGTGGAAGCGATCATATGAGATTTTATCCATTCGACAGATGCGTAAAATATACCTTAAACATGAGTTAACCAAAGAAGATAACCTTTTAATATCCTCCATTCTCATTAGTCATGCCTCACTGCTACATTACAAGATCGATTATATAGGCGCGGACTTCAGTTTTTATGGTGATGGTTCCACAAAGATTTCATCAACCGAAAGAAAGCTTTTCTTGCAGCGGTTACCTGTTTACCTGTTTATTTCAATTACCTGTTATCTAGGTAGTTGGACAAATTGGACACTCCCTTAACCAATAAAGAGTTTATAAAAAAAGTTTTATCAGCTTCATGTATATAAGACAAAAAAACTTTCGTTTTATTTATTTACCATATGTTTCATTTGCCCTGTGATTCCAGCTGCATTTGCTGTTGCTTATTATAACTATCAGCAAAAAAAACTCAATCATCATATTTAAGGTATGTAATGCAATGCTGTGGACTCCGACGTCCATTATCCAGTCCATTGAATATTGTAGGGGAAAGGACGCAATCTTGGTGTACACCAGTTCTTATTTCGGAGGGGTCAGTTCCCCCATACATTCAGACCTGCGCCAACATGCGGTCATGAAGTGCATTTATTGCATTTATAAGTCGAATGATCTCTGCAACTGTCGTGTTCCATTATTCTGCGCCGATCTATCAATGAAATAAAGGCAACCGCAAAATCTATGAAAGACATAACGATGGGTCGCAGTTATTTGAAGCGGTATTCCACTCTTCCTAGTCAGCACAACAGCACCCCAGCCTGAATTCAACTTGATTAAGGCGCATCATTCTGTACTATATTGTCATAAATATAATGGATAAAAGGGAAGGAAAAAATTTTCACTGAAACATTTATTAAGCTGATTGCTCAATAATGTAACATTAGTCATCTTTTTTAGAAATTGTGAGCAGAATTGCTTTGCTCCAGTCATCTAGCAACATTTCTTTCTTCCACACCAGAAAGTACAGTTATTTTGAAAGTAGATTTGATGAGTTCAGCCCGAAGTGCATCATCTCGTAGAATGGCCTTGAATTTATGGATAGCAAAGATTATTTCTTTTTTTGATGTCGGTTCGCAATTGCATACATATGTTTTGATGAATGTATCAGTTATGCCTAGGTCAACAGATGGTGTATCATGGTTCGACCTCAAAGAATTCGTTGCATCTTATGAGGTGATCCTTAGTATTCTTAATATGCAGACCAGTGTTATCCATTACCATTTCATTGATCGTTTCGCGAATTATAGTTGCTTTATGAAGAAGGCGGAATAATTTTCTATTACCTAATCGAGCAGCCGTCTCTACAAACCATTTCACTCCAATAGTGATTTCTGTTTCGCCCTGCTGGCTGTCGTTATCGTTATAGTTCCTTAAAGCATCTAGTATTCAGGATCTTCTGGTATTTGTACTTTGGATGCGTTTAATGGATAGTTAGATTGTTGCTTCCGATAGCAAACCAGCGTATTTCCTAACATATTTTAGTATAAAAGTGGCTAATTTTCGCCTTTAATTGGAACCAGTATTTATCCCAATTCCAGGTATAAGTACATTGAGTTGCTTCAATTATTCGGCTGAAAATGTGCCCCTGATCCTTTTAGTTCAGTCTCAGAGCTAATTAAAAGATCTTGGGAGACAGTATTTTTTGCGAGCTGTCAATTTTATGCGGATCTTAGCTGGAAACATAACATGGGTAGATCTATAAAGGTTCCCAATTTCAGATGTGCGATAAGAACGACTGTCTAGCGCGAAACTCTTCTAACAGCGACTGACTATGATATAATCAATCTAGTTGAACTGCTGATTATCCGAAGAATTCTGTATGTCTAGATGTCTTCTGCTGTTTTGATAGCTAATATTTCATAAAATAAAACCTCTTTTTCCTTAAATGTCGCAAATCAAATGAAATCGAAAAACTCCAGAAAAATTTACACACTCATTCTATCTCTTGCAATCCCATAAAATAAATAAGAGCTAATCTTTAATAGAAAATTCATTTTTATTATATCGCTATATTTTTAAATAATTTGCCTGTCATATGGTCAACTGGCCATTCTATTGAAGTCATGTGGTGAAATAGGTTGTCCGCCCTACCATTAGATTTTACATCAGCATGAAATCATCAGAATAAATCAGAATCAGAATAAAGAAAAATGGTAGAATTCAGTACCACATTGGTGATATCATTTATATATATTTGAAAAATCAATGGCACAATACAATTACCTTAGGAACGTCAGACTAATGTACCTTATATTTACGGTGAAAAGCAAGCATAACAAAAATATTTTACGAACGGAGCTAGAGGTATTTTAAATATATTTTAAATATATTCTAAATACAATGTCCTGAAAGTGAAATTTTATCATTCGTTAGCCAAAGTTTCATGTAATCTCCATTTTAGACTAATTTCTAAGTCAACGCATTAATTCCATTATATGCAAAATCGTACTCTTTTAATTTTATAACTTTATCATCATCACAGATCTTGAATACTCTAATTATGTATTGTGTACCAAGCTAATTATGCAATCCTTTTTACTAATAATTATGACAGCCATATATTTATGACGAAATCATGAAAAGCCAATTTCAAAATCCGCTTATTCCTTTATTTTCAAGAATTTCATCCATTGAGTGATTTATTCATTTTCTCATTTATTAAATTAAGTACCATTCTCCAATCAGTGCATTAGACTTTATTCCAATTTTCCGAGCTCTATTGCTTAAAGAAACTATAGAATCAAAATAGGAAGTAAGCTTTTTCTCATAAAAAACAAAAACTGAATTTATATCTATGTGAATTTGTGAGGCCGAAAAGATAATAAAAAGGACTCGTTAGAGCTATGGGAATAGGATGGCTCAGTGGGTTGTTACTCAACTGGTAACGCCGATATTCAGGTTAGACTCCTCGCAGGAATAAACCTGTCCAAGAATCTGGATGATGCTGGCGATTCACCTGTATTCCTATCGCCAAGGGACTTCACTGGCATATTTGTTCAGTGCGATAAGCCAGCGGAGCCAGTTTAACCAGTAATGATGAAAACTCTTGAAAAAAAAATCAATCGCAATTTTTTATTACTCAAAACAATCGGTCGAATTTTTCCAAATCATACGAGGTTTATGACATAAAATAACATGAATAAATACGAATAAATCGACCGCTCAAATTTAGGAAATCTAAAAAAATTTCGTTTTGAATAAGCAGTTTTAAAATCCACTTATTTCCTATATTTTCCCTAAGAAAGAATTTCAAATTTGCATTATATTTATTCGCAATTAAGCATATTTCTAATGAGCAGATTTTCTCTCTGTCTCAATTTTTCCAAGTACAGAGAAAAGCTGTTAGCACTGCGATTTTTTCGTTGAGAGTAAGGCGATTCCCACTTCCAACATCCAACATTTTGGGTTCAGGACTTTTCCAAGGCCATGATATGGCATATCTTCCTTCCTCTTTGATTTCTTCTGACTGATTTTTCAAATTTTTCTTAGGCTTCTTCATTATCAAACAAATAAGTTTGAGGAATAATTATGAAAATGAAACAGAAACTAATCTTCGAAGCAAATTTTACTAATAAAATTGTTCATTTATAGAGTGAAAAAACAATCAAAATCGGTTTATTTTAGGAGATTATAGAAGTTCTCATCGAGGAGTCCCATGCATTGATTGCATAATATCAGGGAATTTCCTTCCTAAAAATTTCTAAGAATTCGCCATAAATAATATTTCAATTAATTTAATGAATTAATGAATTATAGCAAAAACATAGGTTTCTTCATAGATTTTTATTGGTTCGATAACGTTTTTAACTTTTTTTCTGGCTTTTTTATCTTTATTTTACAACTGAATCTTAATTAATGACTTCCAAACTGAACAACGCGATTTGATCTATTAAGGTAGCCTTTGTCAACATCTCGATAGGCTGAACATGAAACATTCGCTCGACTTCCATTCCCTCAATCATTGTCCTCTTTTCCAGCAAAGGCTTCTGCACAAGCACAAACCGTTTTCTGCAAATATACAGATATACCTTCTTCGTCCACCTAATTCGCTTAGCACCACTTTTATTTTATTTTTCAGCGATCTGTGCGATTTAAGCTCGTAGTCTCCAAAAGTATGCAATACTTGAAGATATGCATCTAACAGTTTGTTTGTTATGATACTGACGAGGAATATTGAAAAGGCGAAAAGAAAATAGGATAATATTAAAACGAAAAGGGCACAGTATCGGAACGAGATCAAGTAAGGAACTCTTCCAACGACGACTGGCTAAGGTATAATCAACCTGCAGTGTTGGTTATACGCATGAAAGGCGGCCACTTAAATGCGATTCTTCTACGATACGGGAAGTATTATTAATAATAAAAAGTTTGTGATCTTTGGCATATCGAAAAAAGTGTTCCCCACTGGTCCACCGTTTTTCGATGATACCATATTTATCTATTCATCACAGCGATTTCATTACTTCCGGCTATGGTCATGTCACTTTTCGGTAGAGATGCTCCGTAGCGATATAACTGAAGTTCTACATAGAACTTATCTCTATCACGATCGCTGTCAGACAAAGTTGAGGCATATAATTGAGATATTGCTGCCTCTCACCTTCAAAGTGGTCATAAGCCATGTTTGCAGATTTACTACTTGTTAATGCGCATATTAGATTTTCCCTCAATTTTCCAACTATTATGTGAAAAAAAAAGTATGAAATTGAAACAAAAAGTGTTTAGATCTTTTTTCATTAAGAAATTATTTATTCAACGGTTTGAAAAAAAACAGTTCGAATCGGTATATATCACATATATCGATGTATATAATTCGGCATTACAGAGATTTTATAAAGATTTTTATCACAGAATGTTATGCGTCGATTGCATAATAATTTTGCTCCTTTTCCTGAAAATTTCATTTTTTATTAAAATTTTAAAAAATATTGAATATGAAAATATTTAAAAATTTAAAAAAAATAACGTCTTTGAATATTTACGGAACTTTTTGCTAGCTTTCTCACCTTAGAGAACTCTTATAAATGCATAGATTTCCAAAAAATTCATTAATAATAAGATTACTTACAATTGGTTCTAAAATAATGATTGAAATCTTGACTGCTAAGACGATGACCGCGAGTTGTTGGATTAGGCAGACAATTCCCATTCTTTTCGAAGAAGTTTGTGATACATTTGCAAGCCGTCAATCGTGTACAGGCATATCTTAGGTTGGTGTGCGTGTCCCACATGCAATTTTCATAATAGACTTTGTTCAAACCGCAATAGCGTTCTACCGGCAAAATTAAAATAGCGCTTTGCGATTCAACACGGCTTATTAGGAAAATCTGAAATATTTCCAAGCCTTAATTCGATTATACCTAATTTCCTGCATTTCTCAAACAATCTGGCCAAGTGATCATTATAATTATTGGTACGTTACTGCGGACCACAATCGGATAAGGAATACGGTCATTTCATTCATTCTATAACGCTCATTCTCACAAATGATAAGGAAAATGAAAACGAAATAGAAATAGCAAGAGACAACCAATTATATAGAAAGTATTTAGTAAAGAATACTTAAGAATAAATACTTTCCAAAGTATTTAGCCTAATAAGCAAATGAGTGGTTAGCGCTCACCTGCTTCGCTCTTAGAGTGAGATAATTTTCCCAGCAAATCGCTGAGGAATGAAAGTAAAAGAACCGCAATATAACAGAACATGTTCGATCTTCGTGCGAGCCAAATCCCAAAAATCCCGATTACTCACGAATGCTATTTTTCGCAACACTTACGTTATTAAATATTTAGCATTATTAAAAATTAAATATTGTACAAATTTTGTAAAGAAAGACTTACAAGGATAACGATGTAGCACAACATAACTGGCTGAATAACTGCTAGTTTTGACATATTTCACACTAAATTTAGTTCCTTTTATATTAAACCTTGCGGCTCAACTTTTTTCTAATGAATAATTGATGAGGGGAGCAAATGGTAAAATAATTTTTGATCGAAACACTAATCCATTCGATCAATCTGTGTTGAGCATTTTTTGAAAATATTTCCCCGACATATCGCTTTTATAAGTTTTTACTTTTTTTTGCGATAAGATCACGGTAAGATTATACATTTCTCTTGTATTTCAATTCATTGAAATTGCGTAAAGTGGCAAATTAATGCACTCACAAACCGAGAAATTGTGAAACTTGGTTTGCCATAAATGGTGATGTAATGGCAATAATAAGAATGATCTTTAAGAAATTCTTGAGAAACTTTCAAATTTTCCTTGTAAATTACTTTATAAATCCTCTTCCCCGTAAATTTCCACCACATTCATCACTAAGCAAACGAAATTCTCCTTTTTTTATTTTGTTTCCGTTTTTTTCGTTAATTCTATATAATTCTATTAATTTCGCTTGAATTTTAATGATTTATTAAAACGAAATATTTCACTAAACGATAATTTCTTTGAATTTGAATTTATTAAAATTTATGCGATTTAAACAAACTTCTTCCGTAATTTATTCCACTAATAATTCAATCCTAAATATTTTTTACATTCATTTTTATACTTTCTATCAATTACAATTACTATTACATTTCACTATTGCAATTTTTTTATTATAATTTTTATGGCAAATTTAATTTTTATAAACGAAAATATTCCAACCTTTCACGCATTTTGCTGCTTTTCTGAAATTCTTCATTTTTCATGAAAATTTAAGGCAACTTCATTAACAAATTATACTACTAACTAAGCAGCTTTTAAAATATTAAATTAAGTTGGAAAAAAATCGCACCAAAGTAATTTAGGGACGACTCAGTGGACTATTTGCCGCAGTGCTTTGCCAACGCAAACTATTCCACAGTTTTTCCCGACTTGGTATAAAAAGTTGGGAAAAATTTTCTCAGAAAGTTAAGCACAAGAAAATAAATGTCGAAAAACTTGTACACTTGTCGATAAAAGCAAAGGTTTTATTTAATGCGGTAGTATTGCAGTGATATTTTCAGTTCACAAATTTTTCTACTTTTATTTTTGTTAAAAATATTGGAGATATGCGTAATTTTTTGAATAGTCAACGGCTTTTAATAAATATTCATTTGAAAATTTCTGCTTAAATTTCTGTATCTGTCTTTCTATTTATTTATTTCAGAATCGCAGAGCGTGGCAAGAAGCGCCATTCGCTTGCTTTAATAGCAATAAGAGTGGTGCAAAGAAAAATTTGAAATGGGAAAGCAAGCCAAATCTTATCACCAATCCTGCTGAATACAGGCCTCATTTATAAATTATATGCTAAAATCAAGATTTCAAACTTGCTGATTTATGTTTTTTTTTAAGAATCGTCACCATTACTGGTTAAATTCGCCCCACTGGCTCGTCACACTGAGCAAGGGAGTCCCTTGGTGATAGAAATACAGGTAAGTCGTCCCGAGCTGGTTTATGTAAATGCTTTTGAACAATACCGCAGATGATATCATATCATATCATTGTAATCATTTTAAAAATAGTTAAATATGATATACATAATATAATATATTATTCAACAAATTAATGCGGTAAATAACAATACAAATGGAAAAATCATGACGCTTTATTGAGTTCTGTAAATTCGATTTAAAAAATTTAATCTTTAGGCACAAATTTAAATTTAACCAAAAATTAAAATATTAATATTATTATATTAATATTAATATCAATATTAATATTATAATATTATAAATATAATATTAATATCGATAATTTGATTAATTTATTTTCAGATTAAATATATTTGCAACAATCTAACATGGCATAACCATGTAAAATTTTCTACTTAAAGATTGGTTCTTATTTAATTCATCGAACTGCAAGCGATGGAGAGAATCGATGCAAAATATTCTGAAATTCTTCGATTATTCACTTGATTTGAAAATGTTAAAGGAAAAAGAGGTTTCATTTTGTGAAATGCAGAATTTTTCGTTTTAAAATTGTTTTACTCTATTTTCACTGAGAAAAATGAGAAATGCACCCTAACAAATCACAAATTGCGTTATTTCATTGACATGGAGCTCGCAGTTCAAGTACCATTCACCAGTGAACGCATTAGATTCGCATTCATTTTTTTAAACTCTCCGTTTTAAGAATAGTGTGAACGAAATTGAAGCAGAAATATATCTGAGAAGTATTTTTCAGAAACAAATAAACAATAAATAAAATTTTTAAATATCAAAAAAAAGAGTTCTCTATCGCATGGCGATTGCATAATAACTTTGGAATATTATTACTTTTTCTGAAAATTTCATTTTTATTGATAATTTAATAATATTTTAAATGCTTCACTTGAATATATTTAAAATATTTAAAGCAAAACCTCCTTCGTCAACTTTATCTCCTTAAATAATTTTTGCAAGCCTAAATGTTTTCAGTGACAGTAAGACTGAATGATAATTTTTTACTACCATTCTATGGTACTTTGCTTCATTTTAAATCTGTTCATTTAAATGCATAAAGTGATTGCTCGAAGCATTTTATAGTTACGGTCATTGCATACATTTCACCCTATAATATCAACTTTAGTGTCAAATGCCCTATGGTGTGATGAATAATGTGATATATTTTATTTTTTGTAATGTTATTTAATGTTATTCAATTTTATATAGTGTAATTTTATTTTTGATTAGAAAATACATGGTTAATCGGCCGGAAAAAAATGCAGAAACCTGCAAAATGTTTTTCTTTAAAATGACAAAGGAAAAAATTTGTCCAATTGCAAGGAAATTCTCTAATTGCTGGCGGCTCACCTGTATTTCTATCGCCAAGGGGCTCTCTGGCATATTTGTCGAATGCGAACAGCCAGCAGAGCGAATTCAACCAGTAATGATGAAAACTCTTAAAAATAAAATAAATAAATAAATATTGTCATAGATTATTTGGAGAATCCACCGACAAAATTATTTCAAAAGAAAATAGAAACTTTAATGAATAAATGAATAATTCAATTCCAGAAAATGTGAGTGATTCTCGAGGGACGTACAAATCCGCATCCAAATGCATTTTATCTATACATTTAGTGCCAGATAAAGAACCAAGCAGACTCATATTTGGCCACCGCTTTTTTCATAGGCAAGTTAATTGTTATAAAGAATTGGATATTAGAGCATCACAACAATTATATTACATCAGTAGTTTAAAAATGATTAAAGGAAAAACTGGAGAATTTATTTCCATGAGTCTATATAGAATCCATGTCTTGCACAACTTTGATTCTAACTGTTGAGGTAACTGCTTTTTTTAAATGAATTTTGCCGGAAATATAACATTATATATTCGCGAATTTTTATAAAATATGGCCTAAGCCTAAGTCTAAGCCAAAATGGGCCATTTATTCTTTATATTCTTTTCCAATCAATAATCGCTTTTCTGCATGTAATTTTCTTTATACTACTTCGAAATAATATATCCTAAAGTCCTGGAAGATTTGAAAAGCGAAATTGCGAAATACAACCTGAAATGAAAAAGTAAAGAATAATTTTGATAATAAAATTACTATTAACATAAAATTGATAATGATAAAAAAATGATTAAAAAAATGGATATAAAAGTCATTTATTTCAACGAAAAATTCTATGAATCAAAATAAGTGGAATTAATGAAGTAAAAATCACAAACGAATTCCATTCAACGTGTAGATTTCTACAAAAAAATTTTGATTTTGATGTCTAAGGTATATTACGGATCCGTCGAGCGGATAAGATATCACATGATCGCATCAATCATCGTTCAAATACCACTTGTAATACCACATAAATAATCACAGAGCGCAGCCTTCACTTGTTAGGGTACATTCTCCGTCGTCCACCACAGGAGTTGACGTATATTTCATTATTTGTTAAGCCATGTGACAGTTGGCGTCAAAAACGAGATGGGCCAATCAAGACCTGGACTGATAGGGTGAGAAAAGATTTTGAACATATAGATGGACCAGCAATATATGGACTTAGACGATGGAAAAAGGAATGGCTCCCATTACTGTCGACGATGGCATAAGATCTCAGCGCTTGGAAGTGTCTCTTACCCTTGTAGCCAGCCTAACCAGTAATGGTTAGAAGAAGAAAAAGAAGAGTAATAATAAAATAAAAGTTTTGAGAAATTTGGAAAATTTTCATAAAATTTTATTGCATTTACGATTATAATATTTTTAAGTAAGCTATTATGATAATATTGAAATTGATCTTAACATCATTAATCATGAAATCCTTTTTTGAATCCAGCGACGAGTTGCAATGTTTCCTATTGGAGAGGACTTTAGGATGATTCAGTGGGTTATAGCTAAATTCGAACCGCCGATAGTTTCAATTCACAACAGCAGACAGGATAAATCTGCCCAAAATTCTAATTGATGCAAACGACTCACTTGCACTTTTATCGCCAAACGATTCTCTGGCATATTTGTCTAATCCGACAAGTCAGCGCGTCTTACCAGTAATGATAAGTGACCACTTTCCTCTCAAAAAAAAACCTTCACTATTAAAACGGTAATTTTAAAAAAAATAATGAGAGGGAAATGGTCATTTCCCCAGTGGTCATTATTTTTTTGAAAACTGATGTAATTTATTTAAAAATTATTTTGAGAATTTCCATTGGCATCTTTTCCATCAAAGTTATTAAATTTACATGAGTACCAAATTTATGATTTAAATTTCCTTTTTAAAAAATGAAACCTTTCAGCTTAGTAGTTTAGCATTATTCTCTAAACACTCTGTTCTCTCTTGAAATATGATAAGGAATAGGTTCAGACCTAATAAAAAATATACTATAATCTACTATATTATACATTGTCCCTGGCCTTAGCACTTCCATAATGAAATGCAAAATTTTAGGCTCATAATTTCTTAATTATTTTGGCAGTCTTCTTGACTTATATTATCGTATAACAATTGCTTGTAAACTTTAGATAAATAAGAATCGCAAATAAAGAAAAAGGTAAATTGAATGATAATCAAATAATCCCTACAAACTTTCCCGTTTCCGGTTTTCGGTTTTTCCCATTTTGAGGTAAATAAATTAATTTGAATGGAACTGTGGAGAATAAATTTCCATAATTTGGGCTAATAAAATCGATTGAGTTCTATTCGTTTCCACAGTATTCGTAAATTTATCAATAGAAAACAAAAGTATTTCTTGCAACAAATTAAGCAAATTTGTTCCATCATTAATTGATAAATCTTTTGTTACAGAAAGATTTACTTTCTCTTCTTTGTTCTCTTTTACGGATTCCAACGAAAAGAGATATTGCAAAAATATTTCGATAAGAAATTTTTCCTTGGATGGAGAAATTTATTCCGATAAAATTAATCCAAATGCAAAACTGCATCACCTTTAACCGAACTTTTCTTTTCAGAATCAAATTTTAGCGCTGCTTTGATGCTGAAAAAAAAACTTTTCAATAATTTTGGAATACTTTGAATGAAGAATTTTAATTTGAGAAACAAAATTGATTTCTGACAGGAATTCAATATTTAAAATCTGAAATAACTGTGGGCGTAAATTTTTCTCGTGAACTGTCTCTTCGAACACATAAGAATATTTTTCATCTCTTCGATCATGTAGAAGACGGAACGATTTCTAAGTGCTTTGAAATGTTTGGATCGAGCGTCTCAGAAAGAATACTTTGAGCTGCAGCTATTTTTAGAAGATTCACGGACTACAGCGTTTCGTGAGGCTCAGGTTCGACTTATTCTGAAGAGAAGATAATCGATCTTGATATTCTTGAAAAGTTCGATTCATCATATTTAAATCTCTAATATCCAATTTAACAACTATATTTCCTATTATTTGCATTAAACTCAATCGATTTTTTTTCTTATGAATTTTCTTAACTAATTCTTATGAAATTTTCCAAGTTTTTCTCAATTTTCTTAAATTTTCCTTTTCTCTCTTATAAGGGATTATAAGTGATAGGAATAGAGCTGTCTATTCCAACCTTAAATCTCATCCTAATAGCTGGTGAACCTACACAATTAATAAAAATGGGCGTAGGAAATCAGTTCGCTATAATTCAACTCAACCAACTGAAAGTGGTTTAGACAGATGAATAGTAGTGATTTAGGGTAAGATGATTTCGCGACACTGTAATAATAATTATGTTCTCGGAAAATAATTATTTTTCATCGATAATCTGGCAATCAACTAGTTTTTAATGATTTAAGGACTAGTCGTCTAACCGAGCCTAACTAAAAAAGGGCTACTACTTATTCACCTTTTAGTTAAGAATCATTTAATTAATCTTTAAAGGTATGATATGTATGTGTATGTTTGAACATAAAAAAATAATTAGCGGTTTATACTTGATTATATCATTTGATATATCATTTGAAAAGAAAAATTGCATTTGGCTTGTGCATATAATTACACACTTGGCCTTTAAACGTTTGTATGCCGAAGAAATTTTTTATTAACAA
The DNA here is from genome assembly GCA_900625125.1 of Dracunculus medinensis. NCBI lineage: Eukaryota > Metazoa > Nematoda > Chromadorea > Rhabditida > Dracunculidae > Dracunculus > Dracunculus medinensis. The sequence continues at coordinate 641,393 of UYYG01001168.1, read as the reverse complement.
AATAAAAATAAATAAAATAAAATAAAAATACAAGTCGCAAAAAAGAAAAACGGTTTAAAAAATCAACCAGTTGTGTGTAAATGAATTCAACAAATTAAAATCCTATTCACTTCATTTCAGTGGACTAAGTTTATCCATCAAAATTATAGTCAACTCGGCCTAAGATTTTAAATAGCGGGAAAAGAAGAAAGGATCCTATTCAATTTTCTTGATAAAAAATAATTGGAGATTTCTCGTTCAGTTTTCACTTCACTAATAGGTTCGCTTCGTTGATAAATGAATGAACGAGAAAAACGAATTTATTGGTTATTCAATAGGCTACTCTATGTCGCTATAAAATAGCTTTACGATATACCATCTTATTCACATCCTACGTATTCATATAGAAGCACGAAACGCATACATCAAAAGTACCGAGAAAAGACACGTTTTCTAGGTTTCAGGATTTATAGAAAACTTTTACATAGAAATTACTGAAATTTATTCGTGGCGATGGCGAATTCCATCATATTCTTCTTGCACTTCGCTCAAACGTTTTACTTCAAATAAATTAATCTTCTTAAAAATAATAATTAATAAATAATAATTAAAATCCGAGCTTTCTTGTTAAAGAATTCTGTGCGCCATAATTTATTGTCGGCTCTTCCTCATCTTCGAACAGCTCGTACTGGTTAGACTATCTTTGTTGGTTACAAAGGTAAGATGTCTCCAAGTTATTCAATGTTATCGCTAATGGTAATAGAGAATAGAAGCCATTCATTTTTCCATCGTCTAAGTCCATATATCGCTGATCTCCCTCTACGTCGCCTTTGACTATATCAGTCCAGGTTATGGCTGGTTCTCCTGGCTAACCATTATAGAATTCAGTAAATAGCGAAATATACTCCTGTGCTGGTGGAAGGAGAACGTGCTCCAACCAGCGAAGGTGAATTTCTGTGACATGATTAATTTAGGTGGTAGTTGAGCAAAGAAGGATACAATCATCCGCTCGATGGATCTGCAAAATGTATCTTAGAGAACAGTGGTATGAGCTTATTGTATGTAAGATGAAAATGCTCCTTTCATTTACATTGATTCTGAGTCCAATTGCATATTGCGAGAAGTCCATTCAGATCCAATTATCATAAGTTTTATTATAGTTTTATTTAAAAAATCGGAAAGTGTGTGGCGTAATCTATCACCTGACGAGCAACGGATGTGACGTTAGAAGAATTCAATAAATAATGTTAACGAATGGGAAATGATAATAAGTACGTAATTTTCACGTCAATGAAAAATTGTAAATTTAACGAAAGTTATAAAAAATTAAATTAAAAAATTAAATTAAATTTAAAAATTACGATTTTACATAATTCAATAGAATTAAATAGCGTTGGCTTAAAAATTAGAGGAACATGGAGATTAAATGAAACTTTGGCTACGGAATGATAGAACTTTGCAATGAGATTTTTGAAACTTTCGGGCATTGCATTTAGAATACATTGGAATACTTCTAGCTCAGTTCGTAGTAATTACGCACATTTTCGTTATGCTTGCTTTTTACCGCAAACGTAGCAAGTGACGTGGAAATATTGGAAATATTATGCGAATATTACTCTTCATTAAACTGAATTTGCTAATAATTCATTTGTTCGCCGATTTTCAACAATTATATTGCTACTTTTCCGTTTTTTTCTGTCAAAAGGAAATTGAATATTTTATTCAAATTTCTGAAAACGAAATGTTTGACGAAAATTTTTCGGATTTGTGGGTCGGTAGAGTCGCCAAATGAATTATTCATTTGACGAAGAGTGAACTATAAATGCGCATTTTCAGGAATCAAATTTTATCACTGCCACAGTCCGCTATGTTTCTTCCGTTCATCGCCACTTTCGTGAGTTCTTTATTTATCGTTTCATCTTAAAAAAAATATTTTGGCTAATTCAACTGGGTGTCCTTGAATTGGCTAAAAGTGATGTCTACAGCTCTCTTTTCAAAGGAATGCAATTGGCTCGCTGAAAAAAAAATTTTTTCTAGCACTTCCCAGTTACGATCGTTACCTTATTTTGAAAAACCTTGCAAAATGCAGGTAAATTATTTTTATTTTTATTATTTTATGTAAGAAGTTTTAGCTTTTTCTGATATGCTCAAGAAATTCACAAAGTTCGTCACTGCAAATAGGTCTTCCGCGTCCTTGTGGTGAAAACAAAGTTTACTATGAGCATTGCCAGTGGGACATGTATACTGATCTAAGATATGGATGTATAAGAATATCGGAATGCATGTGCATTCCCAATTTTTTCGAAGAGAACGGAGAATGCTTTCCGAATCCAACTGCACGACTAAATATCGATGAGAAGAATGGTGGACACTTCCTCAGACCACTTTGTACGTGAATTTACTACGAATAATTTTGAGAGCTGTTTTTGCAAGCTATAGCTAGACAAATATTTTAAACTATTGATAAACATAGAAAATCAAACTTTCGACCTTAGATATCAATCCGACCTGGTATTATCACATGAAAATTTGTGCATATGTTATTCGTCACGCTTTTCATATGGATTACCATACTATCTGAATGAAATATTATTTATTAAATTAATATTAAAATTCTCGAGAATAGTCACATAGTCATTAGTCATTAGAGAATAATCATTTCACATTCATATTAATAATTTTTCAGGAATTATCAAGAACCAAGCAATTATTCAAATATTACGCCATTAATATACTATAAAAAATACGAAAAAAAATGAATACAAATCCTAAAAATTGATTGATATGAAATATTTTCATTGATTGAAAAATTGATGATGACGAAATTTTCGCATAATTTTTTATTGTCCGCTTATCAAATAAATGCATCATTCATGATGTTCTCACCTCATATCACCCTTTCAATCTGTGATAAAGACAATCAAAGTAAGCTCATAGCAGAATTTAGAAGTCACCATGAATAAATAAATGTTGTCGAATCCATTAGTCATTTTTTCTGGTGTTTTACCAGATGAAATATTATATTACATAATAAAAGCATAAAACAAATAGTATAAAGAATAAAAGTATCGTAGAAGTTCCTCAATTTTCATTTAAATTTTCATTTCAATTTTCATTTTATTGCAAACGATTTCATTTAAATTTCTCAATTGACCAGTCAACTTATTGTTGAAGTTCATTCAAATGATTTTATTTTAATCCGAAATTGTGATTTTATAAATGCGTATCAGAGAATTATTGATAAGAGAGCCTTAAATTACTGATAGGTTTGAAGCGCCGAGGAATCCAACTTGTATCGAGAGCCATCCCATATCAGCTGGAACACCAATATATCCTTTTCATTTTCCCCTAAGTGCCAGAAATTTGTATCTTCTGCATATTACAAATGTTAAATGAAGTTCGAATGGCTCTGTACCGATAATTACATGCTTTCATTCCATGATTCATTGTTCAACTGGTTTTCGCTAGTTGCGATATTTTATAAATTCTTAAAAAAGTAATCATGCGACAAAAAAAGTAATCATGCGCTGTATTAAAGAAGTTCTATGTTGCATTTATATTCTAAATGGATAAAATTTTTTTTATATTTCCTAAATTCATTTCCATCAGCTAAAACTTTTTAATCAAACGTCCCCCACATATTTAAAAATCAAATGGATTGAATGGATTGCCGCTTCATTCCTTCGAACCTTTTTCCATAAAAATGTGAAGCGTATGATAGGTGGGCACGCAGAAAGCCGAAGAATACGGTATTTTAGCTGCAGTCCACCCATGCTTAAACGCGGACTACTGGCTGCTGTACAGTAACACCACTTCTCATCTCATCCAATAGCGCTTTGTTCTTTCCATTCACTCTTCTTTTTTCATCCCTGCGCTCTCTCCTATCTCAATGCTATTTCTTCATCAGTAAATAATAAATTAATAAAACAAAAATCTGAAACATTTTAGCAGCTTTTTCTTGAACAAACAAACACAAACACTTCAAAGCGAGAAATAAACAATATTTACTAAAGAATAGAACTTGTAAATTTTTTGAAAATTTGCCAGTGTTGAATTTAAAATCGCTTACGAGGAGAACAGCATTTACGTTTATGCAACAGCACCGGCCGACATTAGGGGTATAACGAAGGACGAGTGGTTTGAAGCATAAGCGTTAATTCTGGGTTATTGCCCTTATGAACCAAAGGACTGTAATTTCTCTCTCTGCTGTTGTAAGAAAGAAAAGAAACCCATTTATCAATCTTTATGAGTGGCATTGGTGACTCTCAATCTTGAAGTCTCCACCAGAGGCTTGGAACATTGAATTAAGCCAGGTGAGCTTTCAGAGAGTCTCCTCATCGGAAAGATAGAGAGGAGAGAATGTGATCCGAACCACTGTCGTTGCATTTTATATTAATCGACCTCCTTAATCACCACGCTGTTTCGGCATATGTATATATATATATATATATATATATATAAGGCTTTTATCGACTCAGTTTTTCCGAACTTCTGAATTTCTATTCCGTACTTCGCTTATTGTCACCATTGTCTTATTGCGACAATTATTGAGAACTAGACGTTTCCGCGAAAATTTTTTTACTTAATAGACTTATGACAGTATGGAACAGCAATAGGATGCCTAATTAAGCTGTTTCAGGCCACTGTGCGGTTGTGCTGACCAGATATTCACGTTAATAGGGGAGTTTTAGCATCGCTTCAAATACCAGCAATACGCCATAACATGTTTTATTGATTTTGCAGCTTCTTTCGATTCAGTTGATCGCTTTGAAAGGTGATGAAACGTGACAGTGTTTTAAAGAAAATCGTTCGGCTCATTAAAGCAAAGAGAGTAATAATTTTTCATTGAAAATAAAAAGTCGTCCATCAAAGCTATTGCATGGCAAAATGATTGATTTTACTTTACTTTACTTTACTATGATTTTAGTTTTATATATTTTTGTTCCAATTTTTTATTCGCATGGTTTTTTTTAATGCCATTTTAATTCTTTTGTATATAATTCATATAACAGTTATAAGAAATAAGAATATATATAATTTATAAGAAATAAATGGATGGAATGTTCGCTGCTTCGACTGAGACCAAGTATCGTCGACACAATTTTTGGCAAAGATGCGTTCATGTTTCCATCGCCAAATCGTATAGAAATCATATAGATATATCCATTGGAGCTAACCAAACCAGAAATGGTGAATACTGCTAAGAAATAAAATTAGTCGATTTTTATCAAATTTGATTATTGTTGATTTTTTTTGTTAAATATTTTTTTGTTAAATATATCATTTTAGTTAGATAAGAATTAATATTTAAAGAAGATAAAGCCACAAATAAGAATAAAATTACTAGCTTTGATTCCATGAAATCATCTTATTTCAATATTTCTACGTGATTGGTGAGGTATTCTACTTTTTATTAATCTTTGCTAATCGCTTAAATAATTGCTCGAGGCATTTATAAAGGTGGTTTTTATGATTTAAAATCAAGATTTAAAATATCGATAGCAGTTAATTCACAGTTGAAGTGATTGCAATTTTTACCAGAAGAAAAAAAAATTTCACATAATTTTAAATAAAATAAAGTAAATTTCGAAAATAAATTTGTGCAATGAATAGTTATTTATTAATACTAACAAAACGTTACTTATATGCACGAGTCTAAACTGCCTATCGTCAAGCCATTTGTTTGCAATTGCGAACCGCCAACAGATGAGGAAATATTCTCTATAATCCATAAATTTAAGGCCAATAAATACAGGATATCTCTGGAAAAATTTCCGTTTTCCTATTGCTAAATAGATTCATGGCAGTAGAATGCACCCTAATCAAACTGGATTCAGAGCGGGACGCGGTTGTTCTGACCAGATATTTATCTAAGAAGGGTGCTGAAACATCGCTTTAAATACCAGCAACCCATCGCTTTATCAACTTTGCGGCTTCCTTCGATTCAACTGATAGAAAGGAACTTTGGAGGATGATGGAACTGTAAGTGTTCCAAAGAAGGTCATCCGACTCATAAAGGCATTTTATCAGGGAACGTCGGCATAGGTCTGTATAGGGGAGTGACTCCTTTGAAATAAAAACTGGTGTCCATCATGGCTGCATCCTCTCCCCTACAGTATTCATCTATGCAATGGACTGGATAATTTCGCTTATCAGCATTCAAGAAATATGCAGATCGATTCAGAACATAGCATCAAAGGCCTTAAATACTCTGATGATGATATAGTCCTTTTTGCTGACAGTTATGAGGAAATGCAAATAATATTAAACAGTGTGTCAACAACTGGAGCGAGAAAAATCGATATAAATAAAACGAAAGTATTTTTGTCTTATATACAAGATGCTGATAAAATACCTATTTTTATCAATTCATTGCTGGTTGAGGAAGTGTTGGACTTTTAATACCTTGGATTCATTCTAATCCCAAATGGCCAGGTAAATGATGAAATTATAGCGATAGCTAAGAATGTGGCTGAAAGAAACCTTTATGGAACCGTCGCGAAATTACCATAAAAACGAAAATTCATATAGCTGCAATTCGCTCAATCTCGCTAAATGGCTGCGAAACATGGCCAATGAGAGTGGAAATAAAAAAGCAATCAGCCTTCGACCAATATGTTTAAGAAATATTTTATTGATCTGTCGAGCGGATATAATCGTACATGATGATTGTATCCAGCAATATATGGACTTAGATGATGTAACAAGGAATGATTTCCATTAGTACTAGCAATCGGGATCGGATCAAGCAGCTCAGAGATGTCTTACCCTGTATCCAGCAGAGCCAGCATAACCAGTAATGGTGAGAACTATTAGAAGAAAAAGAAGAATTGCCATCCATAAAATTGAATTGATTTAAGCTATTTTTGCATAATATCGCATAATTTATTACTATTACTTATTAGATAAAATCATTCATGGTGATTATGATGCACATATTACATATTCTCACTTCTTGTCACCTTGTCAATCTCTATGATGAAGATAATCAGCTCACAGTAGAATTTAACCATAGTAAATAAAATGATATCGAATAGTAATTTTTTCTGGTGTTTTACCAGATAAAATATTATATATTATACAATAAAAGCTTAAAAGAAATAAAGAGTAAAAGTACTGTAAAAGTTCCTCAATTATCATATTTTCATTTAAATATTGCAAACGATTTCATTAAAATTTCTCAATTGATCAGTCAACTTATTGTTGAAGTTCATTCAAATGATTTTATTTTAATCCGAAATTGTGATTTTATAAATGCGTATCAGAGAATTATTGATAAGAGAGCCTTAAATTACTGATAGATTTGAAGCGCCGAGAAATCCAACTTGTATCGAGAGCCATCCCATATCAGCTGGAACACCAATATATCCTTTTCATTTTCCCCTAAGTGCCAGAAATTTGTATCTTCTGCATATTACAAATGTTAAATGAAGTTCGAATGGCTCTGTACCGATAATTCCATGCTTTCATTCCATGATTCATTGTTCAACTGGTTTTCGCTAGTTGCGATATTTTATAAATTCTTAAAAAGGTAATCATGCGACAAATGCTGTATTAAAGAAGTTCTATGTTATTATATTTACATTTATGTGTTTTGTTTTGTGTTTTCGTTATTCTTCTTTTGGTTCTCTTATTAAAATTTATTTTAAGAGAGATAATAGGCAATCGATGATTACGAGATCGTTTATTACTTTTTATAATCCAAAAGAATCCAAAAGAAGAATTTCGGTGGTTTTTGTTTGAGGTTCGCATCGTAACAGTTCGCACCATTCGGGTATGCAAATGTGGCAGCCAAGATTTCACAACGACTTCGATGTTCCAGTATGTCCAATATAGAAATTCTTCATTAATACATTTACTTCTATTCTATTTTGCGAACATTTTTCTGTTTTCTACTTGTTTGCACAACTGTATATAATCATTTTCTTGTATTTCATTACATTTTACATTAATTTTGCTAAATTAGCAAAATTCCAGAAGAAATGTTGCATAAATGGCTTTGTCGAGAATATTTACAAAAAATGTTTTTGATTCTCTTCTCTTTCTAATAGTTGATTCACTGGCCTGGAGGGCAATAGAGGCCCAATTATTTTTTATGCCGAGATGAGGCAGATATTTCTCAAATAATCACTGAAAACAGCCATTCAAATGAAATGGTGAAGAATGTAAATGGTATTAAAAAAAAGAAAAATACTAGTTTGAAAATCCTTGAAGCAGATAATATTTTACATGAACTTTTAATTCAATTAAAGGAACGTATATTTGAAATAAGCATTTTGAGCATATCTTTTTAAAAATATAATGAAATTATTAGCAAATGTTGACTCGCAACGATTAAATAAAGAAAAACAACGAGGGGGTGAGAAAGAAATTTATTCAACTTGAAGAACTCCAACTGTTTCTTTAATTCCATTATCAGTTATCAATTTGATCAGCTTCGCTTCTAAAAGTCGATTTTCACAGTTATTATAATAATTTCTTCGCTAACGCAATTTTTAATGAACTGAACAATGAAAATTTTCAAAAATCGACTTAAATGTGACGTAATTTAGCTGATGCGACGATTGCTCGGTTAAACATTTGTTCATTGAGATATTATTTTGCAGTTATTTGCCGTTATTATTACTGCAAATTTATCAGACAAAATTCAAAGTTAATGATAAAATTCAATTATAGCTTTTCGACAACATATTTTCGATAATAAATTTATATTTCCGAAGCGAAAAGCAATGAATTGCGTAGCGATGGAAGGTGAGGTAGAATAATCGATTGAAATAAAAACGATTTTGTTTCTTTTTTTTCACTTTGATAAAATGATGGAGCACTTTGATAAATTTTTAGCAAATCTGAAACTCTTTGACCACCGAGCAAATACGATAGATGAAAAGCAAATAAATAATGGCATAAATAGATTCGAATCATTTTAATATTCCTAAAAAGTTTCTCTTTCTCGGATATTCACATTTTTTCGGATGGTTGTCTAAAGCGTAGTCCCCGGTACTCAATCAATATTTTATTTTCAATGAACCTCTAAGAATTTTGATTTCTGTAATGTTACAGCAATTTCAATTAATAAATGGTGACAAGCTAATGAATTTAACACAGTAATTTTGATAATTTAAAAACAAAGATTAGTTTAGAATTTCAATTTGCCAATAAATTTTATACGTTTCATCACAACAAAAATGCTCGTAACTTCAGAAACGAAAATTTAGATAAATATCAACTTTTATGGACTTGAAATAAAAATTTTGGAAGAGCAATCCAAATGATAAAGGTGAAATTTTAATGATAATTGTAAATTCATATTAATAAATTAGACGAGTCAAAATAGACCAACTCAAAACAAATTCAACCACAGCTAAAGCCAAAAAAAATACTGGCGCATTAATGTATTGATATTTTCGTATTCATTATTATTCTAGTTGTTATTACAGCAAATTCATCAACAGTTCATTAAAGTTTATTTCTTGAAATATAAAGGAGGATATGCATAAGGGGAAAAAACAGAATAACAGAATAACACAGGTCGAAGTGAACTAATATATATTCAGATGATTAAAGATCAAGATTTCGAAACCTTTTGCATATATACGACATTATATTCAAAAAAGGACCATGATATGAGATTTTCGAGATTCATCGAGTTATGCCACTTTTTTATTCAAAGAATCCTCACCATTATTGGTTAAACTCGCTCCATTGGCTTGGGCAACATGGCAGGGAGTCCCTTGGCGATAGAAATACAGGTGAGTCGCCAGCATCACTCGAATTTTTGCACAGGTTTACTTCTAGTTCGATCGAACTTCAGCATCGGCACTCGCAATCGAGCAATAAGCAACTTTCTTCCCCAGTTATACTTTTATCAATAATGAAATTTTGGAAATAAATGCTTTCGAATTTGCAATACACTACAGTTTTCAAAGAAGAGAATAATTTGCCTGTTATATAATTAGTTGGAAACTCCATTGAGGTCTTCTCGTAATGGAAACAGGTTATCCAAGGCACCATGTATACCATGTTATAAATTTTATATTTAACAACATAACAATAAATGGTATAATTTAGGACAACTTTGACGATGTCATTAGGTGGTCTATTGTCTGGAATAATTTACTCCATGAAACCTTACGAAATCTACGTCTTCAATCCCTCGCTCCATTTTATTGCATTTTCTTCGATTGTGACTTTATTGCTAGGCCAATGTCTTTCAATCATATTGTTGCGAAATTATTACATAAAAATATAAAGAAAACCAGAAATTCAGAAGTTTTATAAAATATGATCAAAACTAAAGCTGGAAAGCATGAAGGCTCATTTAGCCTTCTTAATCAACAATTGTTTTTTGCCTATATAATTCAACTGCTTCAACTATTTTGAAATAAATAAGCCTTAAATTCATCGAAGACTAAAGGTAAAACGCGATTAAGAAGGTTACGAAATTGTAAGGACTAGCACTGAAATTGATACCACCATAGTGATAAATATGGTAGTGAATACGATAACAAAAATGGATGTTAAATGGACTTCAACGAATTATTTGTAGAATAATAAATGAAATCAGTGAAATGAAAGTTATCAAAAAGAATTCTATTTTCATAATTTGCTATAACTTAATTTACTATCGATCAAAATCAGCAGAAATTTTTGAAATAGAAGTATAAAATTGATTAAAAATCGGAAATAATCTCTAAAATATTACTAGAATGGTTTAGCGCTCTAAATGTAGTACGGTTGATAAAAATTGTTGCTCTCTTTCGACCTATGTCGTGTCTCATGAATTATTCATTCGAAGCTCATTTATAAAAGGTTTAGTTCGAATCATAATTTATACTGCCAACTGTTTAGTCGCTTATGTATCACTACATCGCCATCATTGTATGTTTTTTTTTTTCACTTTATATTTCAACTATTTGAAATTTTAAAAATATTCAATTTTGTTCAAATATGGAGAAGTACAATTACTGATTTGCTTATTAATGAGGGGAATATATCTGAGTATTAAACATTTTCCTAAAAAATATACTTGGCACCTTCGTTTTTTTTCTGTTTCTAAATGACTTCTTTAGTAAATCGTCGCATTTACCAGCATTAAGCGAAATGCGTAAATTTGAAGCACATAAGCTAAATATACTGGAAGGATACCGCATGATTTCTTCATTGCTTTCCAATTACTTTACTTCTTCGTCTTCAATTCTCTGGAATTGATGAAGTTTTAATTTACTGAAATAGCAATAATCTTTGTATATTAAGGCAAACAGTAGTTTGGTGATATTTGAAATGGCCATTTGGCTAAATTTTTTTGAAAAAATCAGTCAAATTGTAAATAAGTCATGAAAAATATTATGTTTTAGATTTTCTTAATGAGCACTGATGAAAGCTTTTCTTTAAATATTCGCGTTCCACGCTCCTGTGGTGCAAACAAAGTCTATTATGAAGAATGTTTCTGGGATAGGTACACTGACCTAAGATTTAACTGCAAAAGAGTGACGGGCTGCAAATGCATCACTAATTTCTTTGAAAAGAACGGTGATTGCTTGTCGAATGGAACAAATCGTGCAGTTCGTCTTAACAGCCACGATTTCAATCATTACTTAAGAAACTATTGTAAGTAAATGTTTTGATATTTTCGTAAAAAATTACATCTAAAAAATAAATCGGAAAAGCAAATGTAATCGAAAAAAAATCAAAAATGGAAGAAAACTTATATATGTTCGAAATAGTGAAAATGAATTTTTCAGGAAAGGAGAATGTCCTTCAAAGAATGCAATCAACGCATAGCGCTCTGTAATCGAAACTTATCAAAATCTCTCGAAGTAAATTGATTTCGATTTTGTTTTTTTGGATAAATAAATACTTTTGTTTTGTTTCTCAATCGAGAAAAGCTCAAAATACTTTCAATTTCTGTCTTACACCACTATTACGCAGAAGAAGTTATAGAAAATCCAAAATGCTTTTTAGCGAATGGCACTATAATCTACGAAATGGTACTTTAATCTTCGGATAAATAAACAAAACGACACAATTTGTAATTTGCTAGATGCGAAATTTTAGAGTTTTTGCTTTCTAAAAAGAAATGCCTAATATAATTGGATTTTAAAATTGCCTGTTCAAAACGGAATTCGCATTTTACTAGTTTTTTTCATTTTCCTGTATATTTTAATATATTCGCTCGTATTTGATGTTTCAGGCTGAGCTACATTTCCATATATTAAATGGATCTATTTTATATTAATTTTAATATAATAGCTTTTATGAAATGTGGTTAACCAATGAAAACCATAATGGGCCGTTTAGCCATTCAAACCAATCGTTTTTTTGCTCGTAGAATTTTCTTTTTACTATTTCGAAATAATGTGTCCCAGAAGATTTGAAAAGCAAAAAATGCAAAATGTAACTGAAACATAAAACGTAAAATAACTTAACTTTGCATAACTTTGACAATAAAATTACTATAATTGATAGTAAATGTGATAATAAAAATGAATGCAAAGTCATTTACGCCAATGAAAAATCTGTGGATTAAAATCTGGAATTAATGAACTAAAAATTATCACAAAATGAATTCCATTTACATAGATTTTAACAGAAAATTTTGATTAGTGTTTTTTGATTTTAATAAAATAATAAAATTCATTTGTAATCAATAGAAATCGTAGAATTAAAGATGAAAAACGTGAATGAAAAAAGGGAAAATCTGCATTTTTTTCGGTGAATTGTGCATTGGCTTGAAGATTTATAGCGAGGAATTGCTCGTATAGCATTGGAATAATTATGGCTTGGAGCATCGCCAGAACAAGAAAATATTTGGGAAATATTTTGCAAAAATTGGTCAGCGATTAATCTGATGGATTAACGTTCGGAATACAATATGGCTGATAAAAATTATGTGCTATATTCGATTTAGCAATTCTTCACGGATTATTCGTTAGAGGAAAGTTAGGCCACACGGCTTCCTTTATAATAATTCGAATCATTATTTTTGATGCAAGTAGTATTTGTAAATAATTCAATTATTAGAATAAAAATATAGTCAAAATGAAAAAGCCAGAAAAAATAGTCGATAAAATTGAAAAAGAATCGAACAATAAATCTATGCAGAAACCTATGTTTTTGCTATAATTCTTTAAGGAGGTAAATTAATTAATTGTTAATTAATTAATTGAGGCATTATTTATGCAAATTCTTAGCAAAAGGGAAGTTTTCAGGAGGAGAAAATCTTTGAAAGTTATTACACAATCAATGCATAAGACTCCTTGATAAGAAGTCGTAGAATTAATGATGAAAAACGTGAATGAAAAAAGGAAAAATCTGCGTTTTATTCCGGTGAATTTATACTGATCTCTTAAAACAAACCAATGTTTTTTTACTCTATAAATGAACTGAAATGAATTTTATTACCTTTCTTAACAAAATTTGCTTCGAAGACAATTTTCTTTTTCATTTTCATAATTATTCTATCATCGTCCATAACTCATCTTAAACAAATGTACTCTCTGGTATGGCAAACAGAAATAATCACAAAAGATTAGAACGAAGTAATGCTGCTCCCAATTCCTAAGAAAGAACAGGACGCATTACGACAATTACCAAGGAATCAGCCTATTGGACTCCAATTTTGCTTTTTTTACTGCTAAATAGACTCGTGGCAGCACGAGATAGCAGAATGCGTCTTAATCAAACTGGATTCAGAGCGGGACGCGGTTGTTCTGACCAGGTATTTATCTAAGGAGGGTGCTGGAACATCGCTTCAAATACCAGCAACCCACCGTCACTTACTTTATCGAACTTGCAGTTCGATTCGATTGTTAGCAGTTCTCTGAAAAATGAATTTACGGTGCCCCAGAGAAAATCACTCGGCTTATAAAGACATTTTATTAGCCTTATTTTTACCTTGGCAAAGTGGCATATATATGAGGAACTGAATGACCCGAATGCCTCTTTTTCCCTATAGTATAAACTCTAAGATAGACTTGGTAACTTGCATCGCTTGTCGGCACTCAAGAGGTGTACAAATCAGTCCAGAGCATTACAAACCTTGTATACGCTGATGATATAGTCCTTTTTGCCGATAATCAAACAATATGTCAAAACTGGAGCGAGAATTGAACTAAAAATTAATGCTAATAAAATGAAAGTGTCTTATAAACAAGATGCTGATAAAATATTTATTTTTATCAATTCATTGCCGATTGAGGAATTTCTCGACTTTAAATATCTCGGATCCACTCTAATCCCAAATTGCCATGCAAAAAATGAAATTACAATTCGGAACCCTTATGGAACCACCATGAAGACGAAAAGTCCATGTAATTGCAATTCCCCTGAGCTATATGGCTGCAAAACATGGTAGTATGATCAGGGAAGTTTTTGAACGTATAGGGAAACCAACGATATATAAATGGCTTCTATTACTATTAGCGATGGCGTCGAACGAGCAGCTTGGAGAAATGGTATCCTTGCCAGTGAAGCCAGTAATGGTGCGAGCTGTTACAAAGATCAAGAAGATTCAAGAAGATTTATTCCACACACTTATTTGTTTGTATACAAAAGAACTGATACAAGATAAAAGTATAATGCGTTCATTATCGAATGGGTTTGAATATACGAATTGCGGATAAATATAATGACGAAATTTACAATTTGATAAGTGAAATTCATTCTGTAAAATGCAGGAAATAATTGGATTATTGAAATTTTATAACTGCTTATTCTAAACGAAATTTTTCTAGATTTCCTAAATTTGAGCGGTCGGTTCGTTCGTAATTTAATAAATAGGAAAATGACGAAGTTTGGTGGATGAAATTCTTATATTTCTTAAAGAAAACACAAGGAATAAGTGGATTTCGAAATTGCATGCGAAATTTTGCATTTGGCTTTTCATGAGAGCCGATGTCGTCATAATTGTCAACCGTCAGTAAAAATGATTACAAGGATCATTAGAGCATTCTAGATGTGTGATGATGTGCTTTGAAATGACTCTGGAGTTGCACATTTCTTGAGTCCAAAACATGATGACCATTATCCAATTTAGCATCTAATTGAATATAAGGATGCCGCCTTAGACACTAGTTCTTATTTCGAAAGAGTCTGTTCTCCTATGTCTACAGGCCAATATCGATGCCTTAATGAGGCGAATTATCCACTCTGGAACACCGTCACATTCCATCATCTTCCAAGGCTTTGCTTTTCCAAATGGATCGAAGGCAGCTGCAAAATCGATGATGGTCAGTTGCTGTTATTTGAAGCAATGATCCTGTTGTTTCATGCAGTCACAAGTCTATTGAGTAAAAAGGAACCAAACATTTTCAATGAAACGTAGGTTGATTCCTTGATAATTGTCGCAATGTGTAATTGTTACCTTTCTTGGGAATTGAGAGCAAAATTGCTGTACTCCAGTTATTTTGTAATATTTCTTTTTTCCATACGAAAGAATACATTTGTGTATATTCTCCCTGGCATGTGCTGTAGAAAATTTAAGAATTTGAGGAACTTGAAAACTTAATGGTCACATTTTTTTGGAGAAACCTTTCTTGTAAACTTTTTGAATATTTATGGTGTACTAATAATGAAATAATCGATAATGAATTCAACCTTTCATTCGGCCATATATTGAAAAAGCAAGAGAAAAGTATGAAAGAAAATATATGCGGTATGAAAGGTGAATTCGAAAACGCCAACCAATGTTTACTAAAATTTTGTATTTTCAAATTTTTATTTTTTAAAACATCTCTCACCATTGCTGACTAGACTTCTTCCTACCACATTTGAAAAATATGCCATGTATGATTGAAATACAGGTGAGTCGCCAGCATAACCTAGATTTTTTCGATAGGTTTAGTCCAGCTGGAGTAGAGCCTCAACAACAGCGCTCTGAAATGAGCAGCTACCGATTGAGTCTTTCTAATAAACTTTATTTGATAAATAAAGTTTCATTCTAGTATTTTTTTTGAAGAGTTCCCACCATTACTGGTTAAACTCGCTCCACTAGCTTGTCGTAATTGAGCAATATGCCAAGGAGTCTCTTGGCGATAGAAATAAAGGTGAGTCGCTAGCATCACCTGGATTTTTGCACAGGTTTACTCCCGCAGCGAGTTGAACCTCAGCATCGGCACTCCAAATGGAGCAACAGCCCACTGAGCCATTCTATCCCCAATTCATTCTATCAATTCATTCTGGTAATATAGAAATTTGTTTAAAAAGCGTCTCGAATAATATATGCACAAATTTTCATCAGATAATATTCGGTCGGATTGACGTCTGACTTTGAAAGTTTGATTTTCTATGTTTATCACTAGCTTAAAAATTCCAGAAAATTTGTTTTGCCGTAGCTTGCAAAGCGAAGATTATTATGAAAATTAAACAATCGTAATAAAATACTTTACAAAGTGGTCTGAGAAAGTGTCCACCATTCTTCGCATCGATATTTAGTCGTTTAGTTGGATTCGGAAAGCATTTCCCGTTCTCTTCGAAAAAATTGAGAATGCACTTGCATTCCGATGTTCTTATACATCCATATCTTGTATTGGTGTATATGTCTCACTGGCAATACACATAATAAACTTTGTTTTCGCCACAAGGGCGAGGAAGGCCTATTTGCAGTGACGCCTCTTGCGATTTGCCTGCATGTATTAGAAGAAACTAAAAAAAGCAAAAACTAATAAAGATAAAAATAATACAATTTGCTCACATTCTGTAAAGCTTTTTAAAATTTGGGAACAATCGCAACTGAGAAGTGCTAGAAGAAATTTTTTTTCCAGCAATAATGACAATATAATTCGATCATAATAATTCGATTATTTATAATTGAACTGAAAGTAATGTGGTCGAAATGAGAAGTATTTTGAGAGGTAAAGGGAAATGTAATACATCCACAGAATGTCTGAAAAGGGAAAAAAAATTTCGGATTGCTACCGTCCCACAAATCCGAATAATTTTCGTCAAACATTTCGTATTCAGAAATTTGTTTGAATAAAATTTTACCATTTCTTTTTACAGAAAAATAAATTGCAAAGGTAGCAATGTAATTGTTGAAATTCGGCGAACAAATGAACTATTAGCAAATTCAGTTTAATGAAGATGAAGAGAGTAATAAATTTCTAATATTTCCACGTCACTTGCTACGTTTGCGGTAAAAAGCATGCATAACAAAAATGTGGGTTATTACTGCGAACTGAGCTAGAAGTATTCCAATGTATTCTAAATGCAATGCCCGAAAGTATCAAAAATCTCATTGCAAAGTTCTATCATTCCGTAGCCAAAGTTTCATTTAATCTCCATGTTCCCCTAATTTTTAAGCCAACGCTATTTAATTCTATTGAATTATGTAAAATTGCTATTTTTTGATTTTATAACTTTCAATAAATTTATAATTTTTCATTGACGTGGGAGTTTCATAATTAATATCATTATTTCCCGAAATTCATCGTAAACACTATTTACTGAATTCTTCTAATGTCACATCCATTGCTCGTATAAAGAGTAATTTGCCTGTCATATAGCCAGTTGTCTACCCGTTAAGATTCTCCTGCAGTGTAAATAGGTTATCCGTTCTACCATGAGACCTTATTATCTGTATAACAAATACGATTGCATAAGTGATACTGTGCTATTGCTATTTTTCACATAAAATGATATTTGATATGATATTTGACATAATATATTTTATCAAAGAAATTTATGAATTTAGAGTGAATTATCACGAGTGAATCATTCATTTGGCCAATAGTTAATTTTATTAGCTATTTATTTTCAATGATGAAATTTTCACCGTAATAATGAGCTATATTTCTTCCATGCATCGCCATTTATTTCTATGAACTGCTTTATTTCTATCATTAATATATAATGAAATTAAATTATGCGAAAAATATTTTGGCTAATTCCACTGGCATATTCGAAGAGATATGGTTGCAAGAGGTGCCTGCAGCTTCACTCATATTACCTGGTAAGGCGATGAACCTATGATGCGAATCTGAAGTATAAATACTAAAGCATAAGGTATAAAGCATTAACAATTGATCCATTCCAATGAGGAGTTTAAAATTCTCTTTTGAGTGAGAAAATAGGAAGGGAAGTTATGAATAAGGAGTAGAAACAGAAGAAGAAAAGAGAGAAACACTAATTTATGAAAGTCATTCATGAAAGCAATATTTTGCACGAAAGCAACGAGTGAAATATGCGTTGGCTTAATTTTTCAAACAGCATTTAATGGAATGAAAAAGCGAAAAATGAGACGTTTCAGCGTTAGGCGAATGCTTTGGAAGAAATTACACCTTTACCTGCAGGAAATGCAGTAATGTTTAGATAAAAAGTTTTCGAATTTCGAAAGGCGAGTAGATTATTCTGAAAAAAATCGAATAAAGAGATTCAACGTCAAGAAAATGCCAGCAATAAATCCACTTTATTGAATGAATACATTTAACGAAATCGCTTTAGAATAAATGTTATGACTATCTGATTCAGGTTCGCAGTAGCTGCCAATATTCATAATGGTCGCTCGGCCACAAACTTGGAAAATTCTAAGAATTTTTTTTAGATTTCTGTAATAAGCTGTGACGAATCGCACAGCAAGGTTTATTTTTAAATATACTGGCAGAGCACTTGCGGCGTCAACAAAGTCTATCATGAAAATTATATACGGGGGAATTTTCGATATTTTAACTGATTAACTAAAAGGTTGTCAGTGGGCATTTACCTATTGAATTTCTTCGAAGAAAAAGGGATTAGCTACCCGAATCCAACAACTCGCGCTCGTCGTCTTCGCAAATATACTTTCAATTCAAACTGTAAATAATTTTATCGCAAACGAATTGTTAAACATATTTTAAAAAATTTCAATTAGAAAAACAATACGGAAACGCCAATATTATTTGGAAAAGAATTTAAAAATCGTTGAAAATTCCATAAGAAAACCCTTAGGCTTGCAAAATTTCTTTAAGGAGATAAAATTGACGAAGGAGAATATATTTAAATATTTTAAATATATTCAAGTGAAGCATTTAAAATATTATTAAATTATCAATAAAAATGAAATTTTCAGAAAAAGTAATAATTTTCCAAAGTTATTATGCAATCGCCATGCGATACAGAACTCTTTTTTTTGATATTTAAAAATTTTATTTATTGTTTATTTGTTTCTGAAAAATACTTCTCAGATATATTTCTGCTTCAATTTCGTTCACACTATTCTTAAAACGGAGAGTTTAAAAAAATGAATGCGAATCTAATGCGTTCACTGGTGAATGGTACTTGAACTGCGAGCTCCATGTCAATGAAATAACGCAATTTGTGATTTGTTAGGGTGCATTTCTCATTTTTCTCAGTGAAAATAGAGTAAAACAATTTTAAAACGAAAAATTCTGCATTTCACAAAATGAAACCTCTTTTTCCTTTAACATTTTCAAATCAAGTGAATAATCGAAGAATTTCAGAATATTTTGCATCGATTCTCTCCATCGCTTGCAGTTCGATGAATTAAATAAGAACCAATCTTTAAGTAGAAAATTTTACATGGTTATGCCATGTTAGATTGTTGCAAATATATTTAATCTGAATATAAATTAATCAAATTATCGATATTAATATTATATTTATAATATTATAATATTAATATTGATATTAATATTAATATAATATTAATATAATAATATTAATATTTTAATTTTTGGTTAAATTTAAATTTGTGCCTAAAGATTAAATTTTTTAAATCGAATTTACAGAACTCAATAAAGCGTCATGATTTTTCCATTTGTATTGTTATTTACCGCATTAATTTGTTGAATAATATATTATATTATGTATATCATATTTAACTATTTTTAAAATGATTACAATGATATGATATGATATCGTCTGCGGTATTGTTCAAAAGCATTTACATAAACCAGCTCGGGACGACTTACCTGTATTTCTATCACCAAGGGACTCCCTTGCTCAGTGTGACGAGCCAGTGGGGCGAATTTAACCAGTAATGGTGACGATTCTTAAAAAAAAACATAAATCAGCAAGTTTGAAATCTTGATTTTAGCATATAATTTATAAATGAGGCCTGTATTCAGCAGGATTGGTGTTAAGATTTAGCTTGCTTTCCCATTTCAAATTTTTCTTTGCACCACTCTTATTGCTATTAAAGCAAGCGAATGGCGCTTCTTGCCACGCTCTGCGATTCTGAAATAAATAAATAGAAAGACAGATACAGAAATTTAAGCAGAAATTTTCAAATGAATATTTATTAAAAGCCGTTGAGTATTCAAGAAATTACACATATCTCCAATATTTTTAACAAAAATAAAAGCAGGAAAATTTGTGAACTGAAAATATCACTGCAATACTACCGCATTAAATAAAACCTTTGCTTTTATCGACAAGTGTACAAGTTTTTCGACATTTATTTTCTTGTGCTTAACTTTCTGAGAAAATTTTTCCCAACTTTTTATACCAAGTCGGGAAAAACTGTGGAATAGTTTGCGTTGGCAAAGCACTGCGGCAAATAGTCCACTGAGTCGTCCCTAAATTACTTTGATGCGATTTTTTTCCAACTTAATTTAATATTTTAAAAGCTGCTTAGTTAGTAGTATAATTTGTTAATGAAGTTGCCTTAAATTTTCATGAAAAATGAAGAATTTCAGAAAAGCAGCAAAATGCGTGAAAGGTTGGAATATTTTCGTTTATAAAAATTAAATTTGCCATAAAAATTATAATAAAAAATTGCAATAGTGAAATGTAATAGTAATTGTAATTGATAGAAAGTATAAAAATGAATGTAAAAAATATTTAGGATTGAATTATTAGTGGAATAAATTACGGAAGAAGTTTGTTTAAATCGCATAAATTTTAATAAATTCAAATTCAAAGAAATTATCGTTTAGTGAAATATTTCGTTTTAATAAATCATTAAAATTCAAGCGAAATTAATAGAATTATATAGAATTAACGAAAAAAACGGAAACAAAAAGGAGAATTTCGTTTGTTTAGTGATGAATGTGGTAGAAATTTACGGGGAAGAGAATTTATAAGGTAATTTACGAGGAAAATTCAAAAGTTTCTCAAAGATCAAGTCATTGCCGCCAAACTACGCTTCAAAATTTCTAGATCTGTGAGTGCAGCTTCAGTAAATATATTTGAATAAAGTTAGAACAAAAATGAACCTTTGGTTGCTTCGATCGCATAAGTTTTTTCGATTCCTGATGACGCTGGCGACGCACCTGTATTTCTATTGCCAAGGGATTCTCTGGCATATTGCCCAATGCGACAAGCCAGCGGGGCTAGTTTAACCAATAATGGTGAGGATTCTTTAAAAAAAAAAGTTCTTTCGATTAGTCAGTGAAATTTCGGAAAATCCAACTTATCCATATCCACTTTTGCTTAAATTTCTCAAGTTGGCAGGTGCCTCTTTTCAAAGATTTCAGCTCCTTCTAATAGCCAGCGAAACATAGGCGAACCTAAGTGTGCAAACGCGAATTATTGTTCCAATAAATGGAATGCAAAAGAAACGTGAAATCCAATCATGATTGATGGAAAGAAATGAAAAAATATCGGGGAAATATTTTCAAAAAATCCTCAACAGAGATCGATCGAATGGATTAGTGTTTCGATTAAAACTGATTTTACCATTTGCGCCCCTCATCAATTATTCATTAGAATAAAGTTTCATATAAAAAGAACTAAATTTAGTGTGAAGTAGTGTGAATTAAAACTAGCAGTTATGTTGCGCTACATCGCTGTCCTTGTAAGTCTTTTTCCGTTGTTAAATTTCTTTAAAATTTGAAATTTTTAAAATATTTAATAATGTAAGTATGGAGAAAAATAACGACCGTGGATAATTAGGATTTGGCTCGTACAAGGATAAAGCGTGTTCGTACTACTGCGGTTCTTCTATTCTCATCCCTCAGCGATTTCCTGGGAAATTACCTCATTCTAATAGATAAGGATGAGCGCTAATCACAAATTTATTTATTAGGCTAAACACGTTGGAAATATTCTATATAATTGGTTGTCTCTTGCTATTTTTATTTCGTTTTCATTTTCCTTATCATTTGTGAGAATGAGCGTTATAGAATGAATGAAATGACCGTATTCCTTATCCGATTGTGGTCCGCAGCAACGTGCCAATAATTAAAATGATCATTTGGCCAGATTGCTTGAGAAGTGCAGGAAATTAGGTATGATCGAATTAAGGCTTGAAAAATTTCAGATTTTCCTAGTAAGCCATGTTGAATTGCAAAGCGCTATTTTAATTTTGCCGGTAGAGCGCTATTGCGGTTTGAACAAAGTCTATTATGAAAATTGCATATGGGACACATACACCAATCTGAGATTTGCCTGTACACCATTGACGACTTGCAAATGTATCGCAAATTTCTTCGAAGAGAATGGGAATTGTTTACCAATTCCAACAACTCGCGGTCATCGTCTTAGCAGTCAAGATGTCAATCACTACTTTAGATCCGATTGTAAGTAATTTTATTAAATGAATTATTTCGAAACCTATGCATTTACAAGAGTTCTTTAAGGTGGCAGAAAGTTCTATAAATGTTCAAAGATGTTAATTTTTAAAATTTTAATAAAACATGAAATTTTCAGGAAAAGGAGCAAAATTTTTATGCAATCGACGCATAACATTCTGTGATAAAAATCTTAATAAAATCTCTGTAATGCCGAATTATATACATCGATATATGTGATATATACCGATTCGAACTGTTTTTTTTCAAACCGTTGAATAAATAATTTCTTAATGAAAAAACATCTAAACTAAACACTTTCAATTTCATACTTTTTTTTTAAAATAAAAGTTGGAAAATTGAAAATCTAATACGCGCATTAACAAGTAGTAAATCTGCAAACATGGCTTATGACCACTTTGAAGGTGAGAGGCAGCAATATCTCAATTATATGCCTCAACTTTGTCTGACAGCGATCGTGATAGAGATAAGTTCTATGTAGAACTTCAGTTATATCGCTACGGAGCATCTCTACCGAAAAGTGACATGACCATAGCCGGAAGTAATGAAATCGCTGTGATGAATAGATAAATATGGTATCATCGAAAAACGGTGGACCAGTGGGGAACACTTTTTTCGATATGCCAAAGATCACAAACTTTTTATTATTAATAATACTTCCCGTATCGTAGAAGAATCGCATTTAAGTGGCCGCCTTTCATGCGTATAACCAACACTGCAGGTTGATTATACCTTAGCCAGTCGTCGTTGGAAGAGTTCCTTACTTGATCTCGTTCCGATACTGTGCCCTTTTCGTTTTAATATTATCCTATTTTCTTTTCGCCTTTTCAATATTCCTCGTCAGTATCATAACAAACAAACTGTTAGATGCATATCTTCAAGTATTGCATACTTTTGGAGACTACGAGCTTAAATCGCACAGATCGCTGAA